>SJYX01013596.1:596913-621913 GCA_006410675.1 Oreotragus oreotragus
TGTGTGTGTGTGTGTGTGTGTGTGTGTGTGTGCGTGTGCGTGTGGCCACGTAGGGTAGGAGCTAGTATGGGCTATGAGATGAAGGGAGGTTCCCACTGCTTTTGTAATTTTAATTGGAGGATAACTGCTTCACAATATTGAGTAGGTTTCTGCTGCACAACACGAATCAGTCATAATTATATATGAACTGTGCTGTGCTTAGTCGCTCAGTCAGGTCTGACTCTTTGTGACCCCCTGAACTGCAGGCCTCCAGCCTCCTCTGTCCCTGGGGATTCTCCAGACAAGACTACTGGAGTGGGTTGCCATTTCCTTCACCAGGGGATCTTCCCAACCCAGGGATCGAACCCCAGTCTCCTGCATTGCAGGCGGATTCTTTACCAGCTGAGCTACCAGGGAAGCCCAGAATTATATGTATATGTTTAAATATATATATCCCCTCCCTCTTGAGCCGCCCCATCTCCTTTATCTAAAAGTCTTGTGCAAACAGCCCAGTGACATCAGCTGTGATTCCAGGTGCGGGTGTAAAGGCTGGATAGAGTTTTTCTTCACATTTATCTGCATTTCACTTTAAATAATTCAAATAAGAGAAGTGCTTTTGTGGCCCCTCCATTCATCTGACCTGTCTTAGACCAGGACCCAGCAGCCAAGCTCTACACACCGTGACCCCCCATAACCTCCCCCCAATTTTGTCCAAACAGCCTCTGGTGCTGGGAACCCTGGGGGATTCTCCCATGTAAACCCTGGTGATAACAGGCACCCACAAAGCAAGAAGACCAGGTTCCATGGGTATCAGGATTATCCACCCTCCCTCCGGTCCACCAGGGTCTTCATCAGGCCAGGGACCGTGAGTGAAAGAGCAAGCGCCTGGGACGACCCCTGCGGTGGTGACACTGGCCAGGCTGCCCCCTGCGGGGACAGAGCAAGCAGGGGGACCCTTGAGACAGCCCCCTTGCGTTCGTGTGCAGTGGGTGCAGAGTCTTGGTTTGGGAAGATGAGAATGTTTAGAAATGGATGGTGGTGATGTAGGGTGACATGGCGAACACACTTCATGTGTACACTTGAAACAGGTAAAATGGTAAGTGTATGTTATATATATTTTCACAATAAAAATCACCTTAAATGCTTTCTTTAAATTAAAAAAATATAAGGCCGACAACATTGTAAGTCAACTATACCTCAATTGAAAAAAAATGCCCCCTTAACTGTGGGCTGGGAGGGGAGGGGTTTCTAAGTTTCCCTCCCCGAAGGCAGAGCTGGGGCTGGGCGTGGTGTCTCCCCTTACCCCCCATCCACACACACAGGGCACGCACGTGGAATTCGTAGATCTCGGTGAAGCGCCGATAAACCACCTTCTCAGACAGGTCGTGCCATTTCACCAGGAACATGTAGACCTGGGGGGAGGCAGGAGCAGGGGACCTTGTTCAAGCAAGCATCTGGGCAGCCCCCACGCACGGCGGAAACCCACAGGACTGAGGGTGGGAGGGAGAGTGCTATTCGGGGTAACCTGGGCCATAGAAAGAGCACCAAGTTCACGGACCCCAGGGCAAATTAACTCTCTCAAATTAACTCAGATTCCTTTCTGTGAACCAGAGGTAAAAGCAGGACCTCCCCGCTAGGGCTGCTGTGAGAGTTAACAGGAGGTAAGATATGGCAATCCACTCCCATACTATTGCCTGGAAAACCCCATGGACAGAGGAGCCTGGTAGGCTACAGTCCATGGGGTCGCAAAGAGTTGGGCTGGGAGGGGAGGGGTTTCTAAGTTTCCCTCCCCGAAGGCAGAGCTGGGGCTGGGCGTGGTGTCTCCCCTTACCCCCCATCCACACACACAGGGCACGCACGTGGAATTCGTAGATCTCGGTGAAGCGCCGATAAACCACCTTCTCAGACAGGTCGTGCCATTTCACCAGGAACATGTAGACCTGGGGGGAGGCAGGAGCAGGGGACCTTGTTCAAGCAAGCATCTGGGCAGCCCCCACGCACGGCGGAAACCCACAGGACTGAGGGTGGGAGGGAGAGTGCTATTCGGGGTAACCTGGGCCATAGAAAGAGCACCAAGTTCACGGACCCCAGGGCAAATTAACTCTCTCAAATTAACTCAGATTCCTTTCTGTGAACCAGAGGTAAAAGCAGGACCTCCCCGCTAGGGCTGCTGTGAGAGTTAACAGGAGGTAAGATATGGCAATCCACTCCCATACTATTGCCTGGAAAACCCCATGGACAGAGGAGCCTGGTAGGCTACAGTCCATGGGGTCGCAAAGAGTCGGACACGACTGAGCGACTTCACTTCAAGATATAGAAAGGGCTGGGCTCAGATAACAAAACGCAACACAACACAGTAACATGTTGTGTGGCTGGATTTATATGAAATGTCCAGGGAGTTCCCTGGTGATCCAGAGGCTAGGACTCTGCACTTTTAGGGTTGACGGCCCAGGTTCGTCCTAGGTCAGGGAACTGAGATCCTACAAGCCGAGGGCGCAGCCACAAAATAAAAAAGAAAAGAAAGAGATGTCCAGAAGAGACAGATCTATCGAAACAGAAAGTAGATTTGTGGTTGCCAGTGGCTGGGCAGGGTTGGGGTAGAGGGGCTGAGGCTTGACTGGGAATAGGATTTCTTTGGGGTGATAAAAAACAAAACAGATTGTAGTGATGATTGTGCAACTCTGTGAATGTACTGAGAACCACTGAATTGTGCAATTCCAGTAAGCTAATCTATGGCATAACAACTTCAGTGGATTAGTCTCTAAGTCTTGTTCGACTCTTGAGACCCCATGGATCGTAGCCCGCCAGGCTCCTGTGTCTGTGGGATTTTTCAGGCACGAATACTGGAGTGGGTTGCCATTTCCTTCTCCAATATCCAAAAAAAGCCATTATATAAAACAAACAAACAAAATCTCAATACGGAAAAATAAGCCTGTGAAAACAGTTAAGAGAACACCACTCAGCCACACAAAAGAGCAGATAACTGATATTTGCAACCACGTGGATGAATCTTAAAAGCACTGTGCTGAATGCAAGAAGACAGGCATGAAAGGCTACATACCGTTCCACGTCTGTGACATTCTAGAGTGACCTCAACTAATTCAAGGTGGAAAAAGACACCTTAAATGGTTGCTTCTAGGGGCTGGGAAGGACTGACTGGGACATGAGATGGGGTGAAGGTCACGGTCAGCATTTCGATGAGAGTTTGGGCTCTGGAGGGACTCCCAGGATCAAAACTCAGTAAATGTATCTCTAAGATTTGTGGCTTTCATTCTACAAAATTTTACATCACAGGAGAAAAAACTGTAAGCAAATGCTTAACTCTGGCTCTGATATGCCTGCTGAAATATTGAGGGCAAAGTGTACTGATATTTGTGCTTTGCCTTGAAGTACATCAAAAATAAGATAATTTGATGGGTGGATGGATGATTTGCATCATAAAACAAGTGCTACAGGTAACATTAATGGAAGAATCTGGGTAGTGAGCACATGATGGGCTAGATTTTTTGGTTTTGATCTGCTGTAAAACTTTTTCAATTTCTCTCCATATTTGAAGTTTCTCAGAATAAAATATTGGGGAATCAAAAGAATAGCTACCCACTGGGGAAGATTAAACTACTCTACAAAATCAGATAGTTGTGAGAGTTGAACAACTTATAATATACCAAAAACCACACTGCACTTTAAATGGGTGAACCTGTTAATATTTTACATATTTAGAAATAAAGTTAAACCAACAAGGATTTTTTAACTTTAAAGTGCAAAACAAACAAAACCAAATGAACTTAACAGCATATAAAATGGGTAATAATCTAAATTTTTTTTTAATGGAAAAGACTCCAAGCAGCTTTTAGTTATAGCACTGTCACTGTTCTCAGTCCAAAAGGGCAAAAACAACTGCAGAGAAAACTTAACTTTGACTTATTAGGTTAGTAGGTTTATTGTTAATAGTGGTGTGGGAGTAGTGACTTAATACGTTAGCAGTAGGCTTATTGTCGACACCGGTGTGGGTGTAGTTACTCTGAAACAAATTTATGTTTACTTTAGAACTGAGCAGAAGAGTGATACACTAATCTCCTTGGGACCCACTGTTCCCACAGTGAGAGAAAGGAGCTACAGATATAAAACAGTGAGAGGCAAGAATGATATGACATGGCTATTTTCCCCCACTCTGTCCACTGATAAGGCAGTCACAAGCCGTGACACCTTGGTGGCAATGAGCACACCCAGCTTCCAGATTTTGTGTTCTAATATCACTCCCACTAAAGAAACAGGGTTCTTTACTGAAATAGCTGAGTCCAGGCCTAGGGCTGAAAGAGTCCAGGTTAAGCTGGACCACCTTGTGCCATAAGAATGGATTCTGGTGCCCTCACCAAAAAAAAAAAAAAAGTGCTCAAAGAATGACATGATATATCCCCCAAAAAGCACAGAGGCCAACCTGAAGGAGCTCCCAGTCACCAAATTTGGAACATTCTGAGCATCAAAATAAGTAATAATAGTAATGGACTCTGACCCACTGAATCCATGGATCCATACGGACATAAACCAGGAAGAAGGGAAGACACAGGAAAACGTTAACTAATGCATGCAGGAGGACCAGTAGAGTTTAAAAATCATTATTTGGCAATCATGATGGTGATTTGATCCAAGCAAGAGTCATCCAGTTTCCGTAAGGCACAGGATACTCACATAGCTTTCCATAACCTCCCCCACAGGTTTGTTATTAATTTTGTTGCTTGTTGTAGTCACTGAGTTTTGTTCAACTCTTCTGCAACCCCAATGACTACAGCCCGCTGGGCTCTTCTGTCCATGGAATTCTCCAGGCAAGAATACTGAGGTGGGTTGCCATTTCCTTCTCCAGGGGATCTCTTCCAGACTCAGGGATGAAACCCACATCTCCTGCATTGGCAGGTGGATTCTTTACCACCGAGGCACCAAGGAAGCCCAGTTATGAATTACAAAGGGGGAACCAGTAGCTTTACAGCAGAGAAACTTGGAAGACACACTTAGGATTAGTGACCAAACATCACTAATATAGGAATAAATAAAAATCGCCTGCCACCTGAGGGGATCAAAGAGAAGAACAGAGAGTCACTTCCGGGGTGTCCTTGAATTATTGGGATCTGAAGTGAAAAGTGAAAGTCACTCAGCCATGTTGGACTCTTCACACCCCCAGGGACTATACAGTCCATGGAATTCTCCAGGACAGAATCCTGGAGCAGGTAGCCTTTCCCCTCTCCAGGGGATCTTCCTAAGCCAGAGATCAAACCAAGTTCTCCTATATTGCAGGTGGATTCTTTACCAGCTGACCCACACAGGAAGCCCAAGAAGACTGGAGTGGGTAGGATAGCCTGTGCCTCCTCCAGCAGATCTTCCCAACCCAGGAATCAAACCAGGGTCTCTTTCACTGCAGGCAGATTCTTCACCATCTGAGCTATCAGGGAAGCCATTGGAATATGAGGAAGTATCAGACCTGTGTCTCCCGCATTGCAGGAGGATTCTTTACTCGCTGAGCCATTGGAAAGTCCCTAAGAAGTATCAGAGACACCGAAATTGAGGGGCGTTCTACAAAATACCTGGTCCCATCTCTCCAAAAAAGTCAAAACTGAAAAGGACCGAAACTGATTAAGACTGATCCAGATTACAGAACACCAAAGAGATGTGGCAACTCAGATACATAGGATAACCTGGATTGGATCCTGGGCCTGGAAAAAACGTTCCTGCCTAGGGACAAGTAGGACAGTTGCTGAAATCCTAACACAGTCTGTGGGATGGATGACAGTGTTTTATCAAGGTTAATTTCCTCATTTCGACACCTTTGGTTATGTAAGAGAGCGTTCTTGGTTTTAAGAAATACACACTTGTAATATTTGGGGGGTAAAGAAGCACAGTGTCTCCAAATAACTGTCAAACGATACAGAATATATATATTCAGAGAGAAAGGGAGGGAGGGACAAGGTTAACAGAGAGACACACACACAGAAAATGCAGATGAAGGAAAACTGGAGTAACTGGCATTTTCCCGGGGCAGCATTTCTGTTAAAAGTTAAAAAAAGACGAAAGGTCTCGCATATACTCTGAATGCAGCCCACGTGCCGTTTATAAGGTGGATCCCTCTCTGCTCTTCCTCCGGGTCTGGAGACCCTGTGATGATGGATGGGTGGCCGGGTCTGAGCCAACACTTCCCCAGCTCCCCGGGGGCAGGAGGGGGGACTCTTCGAGTCCCTGCGCTGGTGTCACCCTACAGGAGGGGCCCAGACTCTGATGTAACTGATCACCACCAGCGTGCCCTCCCGGGGACCCCTCCCGGAGGGGCCGGCAGAGACACGTGCCAGCGGGGAGAGCAGGGAGTGGGGCAGGGGCAGGGGCGGCGCATCATGTGAAGGGCTCACATGGACTGCGGCCCCAGATGGGCGGCCTGAGGCCGGGGGGGCCCAGAGTCTCGGCCACGACCCTGCACCCTCTCCCCTCGGGCAGGGAGCCCCGGGGCTGTGCGGGGACCCGCACGTGCGCCCCCCACCCACCCCCAGGCCTGTCCCAGCGCAGGGCGCTCCCGGCCGGTACTCACGTAGTGCTGGCTGGGGACGAAGCGCTTCTCGAAGCCCAGGAGGGCAATGTGGCGGATGAAGTGGTCCTCCATGGCTCGGCTGCGCGCGGCACCCTCTCCTCCAGGGTGCTCAGGGGTTGGGACTTAAATTGGTTGGAAAGAGGAAGTCGCCTCGGTCGCGGAGGGCGCGGGGCGGGGGAAGAGGGGAGAGGAGGTGGCAAGAGGGGCCAGGGAGCGTGCAGAGAGGGCTCCGCTTCTTCTTTCGTTTTCTGGGATTCCTGGGGCTCCCGTGGTGGGACGTGGGCGGCCACACGCACGCAGGTGTGCAGGGACACTCTGGCCCCTGTCCTCCCCGTGGCCTCTAGGGCCCCACAGGTGGGGTGCCCAGCTCCTGGCTCTCTCCTCCTGGCTCCTCTGCGCCAGCCGCGTTGGCTTATCTGTTCTGGGAACTCCCCCAATACTCGCACCTGAGGGCCTTTGCACGCCCCGTTCCACCTGGCCCATCTCCGGCAGGCCTGTAACTCCCACCCTCAGTGTCTGCAGGTTTCTCTTCTGAGAAAGGGCACCTCCTCCGAGAGGCTGTCCTTGATAACCTCACATAAAACAGCAACACTTCATGGGCCCCTACACCTCTTTCCCCCGCCTTTTTTTTTCAGAGCACTGACCAGTTTTATTTTATTTTTACAATGTCTTTCCCGACCAGATTGTGAGCCCATGAGAGAAGGCTCTGGCCTGTTTCGACATCGGCTCTGGCCCCAATGCCCCAGAGCTGGTGCCTGGCATGCAGTGGGCCTTCTGCAAGTGTTCAGATAGTAACTGCATTGCTCATGGAGTGATCAATCCTCCAGGGAAGTGTGTGCAAGCCTCCCATGCACACCCTGGGTGAGTGTGCTGAGAGCAGTGGTGGGCAGGCAGACTAAGACCCGAGTTCAAATCCTGGTCAAAGAACGGCCCCTCAGAGCCGGCTTGGTTTCCTCCTGAGTGAAAGGGGACCCTCATCTCTGCTGAGAATGGGGAGAAGGGGACTTGGGATGCAGGGGTGAGGGAGGAGCAGCTTGCTGGAGAGAATGGATTGTTGTTGTTCAGTTGCTCGGTCATGTCTGACTATTTGGGACCCCATGGCCTGCAGCATGCCAGGCTTCCCTGTCCTTCAAGTGCCTCTCGGGATTTGCTCAAACTCATGTCCATTGAGTCGATGATGCCAAAGCCTGGAGTGCTTGGCCAGGGAGCCACGGGGCTCCGGGAGCTCAGAGGTTGTAGGGCTGGCTCACGGTCACAGAGCAAGTGGTCTTAGACCCAGGAAATGTGGCTGCAGGTTCAGGTGGGCAGGGTCACTGTGTGGCCCAGACTCTCAGATTCCAAGAGGGAGAGATGGTGGCCAAGGCCGTCAGCGCTGGGAGCACTCTGGGAGCCATGGGTCCCCCGGGACCACCAGGGGCAAGGCTCGACGTTTGGCAGGGGCTGTTATCTCGGAAGCTCAGGGTCCGTTTCTTTCCTCTGCTCTGGAAGAGTTGTTCAGCAGGGCCCTTCTAGACACTGCTGCTCCCCAGTCACCCCAAGGTCACCAACCCTGGGTGTGACCAGCCTTGCCAGTCCTTGCCCTGGTCATTTCCACTTACACAGCTGGGATCTTCCTGCATAGACGGGTGCACGGCTCAGTGATGGGAAAGAACTGCCCCACACAAAACGGGTGAACCTTCCAGGCACATGTGGGGATAGAGAAGCGGACAAAATGCCCCTCCTGCAGGATGCCATTGACCCCAAGCTCCAAATCTGCCCAGGCCAGTCAGCGGGGTTGGGACCCGGGGTGACCTCCAGGGGCAGTGAGCGGAGGGGAGCGAGGCGGCCAGTGATTCGCTCTGTTGATAAGGACACCAGTTCCACAAGTGCGCTCACTTCCTAAAATCAGCCCGGCCCTAGGCACCTTGAGTTTCGTGCACAGCCACTCTCTGTGGGTTCCTTTTACCGCAACAGAAAGTTGGAAGCAAGAACAGACTGAGTGGGGTCCCGTGATGATGGCAGCCCTCCCTTGAACCCACAGCACACGGCACTTGGCTCACGGCTGAGTGATGGTCCTTTAATCATTCACTAAACGCCCCCTCCCTGAGGGATGCTCAGCTTGTCCCTGGTCTTCCCCGTCTCACGTGGTGCTGCCCTGCGGTCCCCGCGCTGAGCTCAGACTCTCGGTGCGGCTCACCTGGGACGGGCAGAGGAAGCGGCAGGTGGGGCTGGCTGCAAGCAGTATCCCCTCCCAGGCGCCAGTCCAGGTCACGCCCGCCACTGGCTTCCTTTCTTCTCAGAAGTCTTTCCACTCTTGCATAACCGCCCGGCCAGACTGCTTTGTCCTGCAGACACCAGGCACGATCCAGCGGCCTGAGCCATCAGCTGCCATCTCTCCACTTCCCTCCTGCGGTCTCCTCGAACCCCGAACCTCGCCTTGCTTCTCACCACACCCAGGGCAGAGAGGAGGGGACCAAAGTACGAAGTGCTAAGAACTCATGTTTACCTTGTAGGACTTCCCTAAGCAGGCTTTTTGTCAGGATAAGATAGGATTTATTTTAATGCATGGATGAAACAAGTGACCAAATGATTTTTTAAAAATTAGCAAAACTAGAAAGAAAAAAAAGATAAAACATACAAACAAAAATGAGCAAAATTAGACATCATTAATAAATAAAAGTTTGGGTTTTTAAGGTTGCTTTTTTTTTTTGCAGAAAAAATGAAATTGAACTAAACATTCTAAGATTTTAGCTAGCATTATGCAGATCTTGTTATACATCCCCCAGGTATTAGAATACCAGAATAGAATCCCCAGAATGGATAGTTAGGGAGTTTGGGATGGACACGTACACACGCCTGTATATAGAATGGATAATCAACAAGGACCTACTATAAAGCACAGGGAACTCTGCTCAGCCTGGATGGGAGGGGAGTCTAGGGGAGAATGGATACTTGTGTATGTATGGCTGAATCCCTCTGCTGTCCACCTGAAACTATCACAGCATTAATGTTAATCAGCTATACTCCAATATAAAAGAAAAAGTTTTTTTTTAAGTTAAAAAAATAAAGTGATTATTGATAGGTACATAAAAAAATAATAATACCAGAGTCCCTAGAATCTCCCCCACTCACTTCCCAACAAGGGCTAACAAAGGACTTAGCCTGGGTTAGGAGTGCCTTACATTTATGATCTGGTCTCATCTGCACAGTGAGACTCTCGGGAAGGCACTGTGATTTCCCCCACTTGACAGACGGGAAGACAGGTGCAGAGAGGTTAAACGGGCTGTCACCTCTGCGGAGCAAAAGGTTGGGTCTTGAACCTAGGCAGTCAGGACCCACGCTCTTAACCATCGGCCCCTGTGAATGAATGAATGATATTGGGGGGTTCACGAGGGAGGAGCCAGACTTCGACCTCCCTGAAGAGAGGGGTTCTCACGACAGGCCTGACGGGAAGGGAGGCAGGGGTTCCTGGTCTGGCCCAAAGACCTTGGCCTCGCTTCAGATGCTGCCTTCCCCTGATGGACGGGGCTGGGCAGTCCTCAACCAGGAAATCCCCAAGGCTGGGCTACGGGGATGGGTCTAGCCTGAGAGCCTGAGGCCCAGGCAGCGCCCTCTGGGGTCTCCTGTCGCGCTTCCCAAGATGTGAGCACAGTAGCCCTCACCACACAACAGTTCTCAGAGGCCAAGTTAAGCCTCCTGCCAGGCCTATGACGAAGGCCTCCTGGGTCAGCCACAGGCCCAGGTCTCGCCTGGCGCCAGGAGGTGCAGAAGGGGTCCCTGAGCCGCCGGCTGAGGGCTTCCTTGGCCTTGAGGTTAGCTGCATGGGGCGGAGGCTTTGAAGGGCAAGCAGGTGCCTCAATGTGGATATGCACGCCACTAATCACCCGTTCCCAGGGGATCTCAAGTCTTCCTTTCTCAGCAGATCAGACCAGGGATGGGCTCTGGCTGGGTTGGGGTGGGCCTTGCAGCCTTATCAGAAGAGAACCAGGAGCCTGTGCTCAGCAGTGGAGCTAGGATACAGCTGGTCCACACATCCTGCGAATTGCTTCTCCCCTGGACCTGATGACACGGTCCTTGGCCTAGGGACACAGGAGCAAGCACCCCAGACACCACAAGAGTCAGCCTGAGCCTTTGGTCTGCAGGAGGCCATGCATACACCAACTGCTGGCTGTGGGCACAGTGGCCTGGAGCCCAACCCACACTAACCTATTCATACAGGGTTGGGTGCCCTTGGCAAGCTCCAAGCCTTTTTATCATCTGTACCTACTCCAAGGACTGTGGGATATTTAGGGAGGTCCAAGGCAGTTTCTTGCTGTTTAAGCTGGGCCTGGAATGAGGGAAATGTCAGGTGAATGAGCCGGCACTGCAGACTGCTGGGGCAAATGGTGCAGGGCTCAGACCAAGGGCAGGCAGCCTGTGTTCTCTGCTGGAGCTGTCGCCGGTGAGCTGGGTGGCTGTGTGTGGGGCAGCCCCCGGCCTAGCCCTGGGAGAGCTCAGCCTTGGCTATGCCCAGGACCGTGGGGGCTTTCCCAGGCCAGGTTGGGGAGGATGGTAGACAGAAGCCTGAGTTCTAGGGGTGGGGCCAGGGCTGTCCCTTCTGCACTGTAGTGTCTGGAGGACGTCCTGATACAAAGTGGGTTCTTAGCCAAAATCAAAGGGACTCTACCATCTGGTCCCACTCCAAAGCCAGGTCTTCCCTGGTGGTTCGGACGGTAAAGAATCCGCCTGCAACTCAGGAGACCTGGGTTCAATCTCTGGGTTGGAAAGATTCCCTGGGGGAGGGAACGGCTTACCCGCGCCGAGAAATCCGGGCTGGAGAATTCCATGGATGGAGGAGCCTGGCGGGCTGCAGTCTACGGGGTCACAAGGAGTCAGACACAATGGAGTGACCTCACTACCATCTGGCTCTGCTCCAGAACCGGGAGCCCTGGGGCCTGCCTGCGCCCTGCCTGCTCCCACCCCACTTCCTCACTGGGGCCAGATGTGTCATGTGGCCAAAGTCATCTGAAGCTCATCAACCATCAAGGCTAAATCCAGCTGTGTGCCACCGCCCCAGGGGGTTTTGCGGTGAGCTCTTCCGAACTTGAAGCTAATTTCAGTAATGAGAAAAATCCCACCTTCTAAATTTTGTCATCAGGGCTGGGTTGCCATTGTCTCCCCCACTCCGCCCAGAGATTGTGCGAAGGCAGCTGGCAGCATGGCCTCAGTCCAGGGCTTGGCCATGGACTCGGCACCCCTGCCCTGTCTGAGGGGGTACAGGGCAGTGCAGACACACAGGCCCGGGGTGAGGCGCTGGTCACCGCAGACAGCGGGTCTGCTTACAAGGGTGTCTGACGGCGGCCCATCAAGCACCAGGGGCAGCGAAGCCACTCCCCTCGTCGGCTGAAGGCTCCTCTTTTGCAGGCCAACACCTGCTATGGCTTTTTGACCCTGCGCCATGGGGTGAGTGCCTGCTCTGACATAGCTTCTGCAAACCTGCACCTGCTGTCTTCCATTAAGGATTTTTTCTTGAGGATCTAGATTGGTCGTTATAAAGGAGAGGACAGTTTGTCTAAATCACAGATGATGCAAATCTATAGATTCTTTTGGGATTTTATCTGAAATCTTCCCAGAGCCTTGGAGGTGGCGGTCTCTTGTTGCCTCTGGCTGGGGTTGGGTGGGTATGAGTGGGGACGGTTCTCACTCGGTCCCCCGGGCACTGACCAGCATACGGTCTTCGGCAAGGATCACACTCGCTTTCCAGGCAAGGAACAATGTGCGTCAGCAGGCAGCCTGAGAGCTTGCGGGAGGCAATGCCACAGAAGGTCCACCGGCCACCCACTCCGGCCTGAGAAACCTGGCAGGAAACACTGCTACACACACGGGTGTTGCATCACAGCATGTTTTCAGTGCTACCTTTCCTGACAACTTCCTCAAAATAAAACCACAAGGGAAGAGGGGTTGAAGGGTGGGATGGGGCAGGAGGGAGCTGACACGCAAAACCTTTGATAGGAGTTGGGGAGCTGGGAAGACAAGCAGCTTTGCTGTTTTTCATTCAGTCCACGGGGGTTTGAAGCCAGGGAGCTGCAGCAGCCAGGTTTACCCACTGATTTGTCAACCGGCCACCAAAACCTGAGGGACTTGGGACTTTAACCACCTGCTTTCATTATCTGCCCTTTCAGCCAAAGCTGGCAGTCACGAGGTGAAGTTAACCACCCCTTAGTACACGTGGGAGTAAAACAGAACCCAAACTGCAGGGGCTGGAGAGCAACTCCACGGGGGCATCTGGTTAGACCCGCACAGCCCCACCTGTGCTCATCCGACTGGACTCCGGGCTGGGCAGAACCGGGACCCGAGCAGAACAAGGGGCCAGAGGTCGCCTCAGTTCCCCACATTCTGTCCCCTTGTCTGTATCACAGGGAAACAGGCATCCGTTTCTTTCAAAATATACACACGTGGCTTCTTCCACTTAGGAAGGAAGGTGTCCAGAGGTGTGCTGTAGCATGTGACAATTACGATTCACTAACGGTTAAACCAACCAGCAGCTTGAGCTTATTCAGAACGAGGCTTGAGGTCTGGACACTGGAAAGGTCTGGTCTCTCAAGCTTCCTCTCCAGTGGACTTTTTTGGTCCCTGGAGGGGAGGAAAAAACAAAAACGGCAGAAACGCTGCTGGAAGGATGCTGAGAGAGATACCTACTTCCAAGTAGGACTGGCTGCCTGCTGTAGCAGACAGGTCTGTCCTGGGCACACTGGGCACTCTGCAGGCCACGCTGGGCACACCGGAGCCCAGTCCACGTTGCAATCTCAGAGGTAAGACTGTGGCCATGGCTGGATTCGTGGTCTACCTCTTCTCAAGTCCCAGGGTGACCTGGGCACGCGACATGCATGCACTTCAGGTAACACAGACGATTTAGACCAATGAAACGATAAATCGTCTTAGGATGTGCTAACTGCTCAACAGGGAAAGCTTACATGCACTGCACAGTCCGAGTGGCGGTAGGTGGGTAAATCTGAATTTGTCTCTTGGAGGTGCCAGCGGCCCCGCTTGCAGCAGCTCTGCCGCCCGCCCCAGGGCAGCTGACCCAGAAACAGAGTTCGGCTCTCCCTGCCACCCAAGGCCCAGAGCTGGGCAAGAGGCTATAAGTAGTTGGCCCAGTTTCACCATCAGGATCTAATTGGTAACAATCCTGCAACGGTACACGCTTCCTTGGTTTTACTGTTGGAGGCTTACTCAAGATCACAGCCGTCCAGAAGCATGGCTTGGAGCTGGTCACAAAGCCTGTGTCCCTGGTCATTCTGCTTTATTTCCTGATAAAATAATGTTGAACCATCACCCATCACAGGATCAGGCTATTGTTTCAGAAACATAGGGCGCGTTAGAATTACTGATGGGACCTATGTGAACCGTAGCTCATGTTTCAGTCTGGCCCTCCAGGAAAGACCTTGGTGGGAGAGTTGTACACCCCTCGGCCTCTGAAGATTCACGCTCTTTTGTCAGCTGTCTCGTGAAGGCAAAGCCTATTCGCTAACACAGGCGGCGGAAGGCTTGCTCCTTGGACGGTTCCTGGGCTCCACATGAGCAAGGCAGGGTGACCCCAGACATTTTTAAACAAGCTTGCGGTGCTGAAACCAGGGCTCACCTGAGCACTGCAGGTAAGAAGGCAATTTGCTGAGGCAGCCACCTTGCCAGGAGAGGCTGTACTGAGGCCCTCGCCTGTGGGTAAGCAGTCAACAGGGGTGTGCGACAACCTCCGGGAGGCCCCACGAGTTAGTGAGACGGCGCCTTCCACCTCATGCTCTTCTGCTCAGACACAGCTTCAGCTCAAGGAGCCTGGAAGCTGTCCAGAGGCAGGATGGGACCAGACCGCATCTTTATACCCAAGTTAGCAGGAGGAGGATGCCACACTGATTCTGAGCTGTGGCCCACAATGCAGAGACTCATATGCTCAATTTTAGCTGTAAGAAACTTAAAAATCTCCAAACATACATGTATGCATAGATACAGAATTTTCATACTGGAGATATATATACTTATACTGCGTAGCAAAGTCCATCTCCTTGCAAGTCTGTGCTCCCGGAAAATTTCTGTTGAAGGGTTATGTGTACAAGTGTAACTCCTTTTAAAAAGCAGCCTTTGGATGACTAGGAATTCCCAGTGACTGGGATGGGAAGTGTGGGTGGTGGCGGCCGGATGGGGCACACCTGAAGTAACCCCGGGGGTCCGCTAGAGCAGCTGACTCCTCTGGGGGGCTGGCTGCTAAGTCTGTCAACAAATCGGTTTGGCTTTCCCTGAGGTCACACGGGTAAGGGTCACGGAAAGGCAGGTGATGTGGGGAGACAGAAAGGACCTGGAGCCAGAGTTTCATGTGAAGGGGCTCACACACGGGCTCCGTCCTGGGAGGGACTGACCTCAAACATCGCATGCCGTTGGCAGGTCACGAACAAATAGGTGGGGGCTCCAGCCCCAGCTGAAACCAGAGGCACAGCGGTCTCAGACTCACCCCCGGCAGGGGTGTCCTGATGAGGCACGGAGCCTCTGGACAGCGGCGACCTGACCTCACCTCACAATCCGCCTACCGCCAAGCCGCCCCAGGTTTCCCAACAGTCATGAAAACACCTTAGAAAGAAATGAATTAGTGTGTGAAAGGCATGGATGGATTTTATTTATTACCCTATATCTACAATTTAATTTGAGGTAAAATATAAGCAACACATAAAAATGCCTATTTCTGCTACCATGTAATATAATTCTCCATTGTGAATATTGTGATAAAGCTAATGAAAACTCTATGCCATCACATACTCTAGCTTTTCGTATAGCTGGTATTTTACATCTCTCACTTGGTGAAATCTCAACACACGTAAGATTCTCCTACAAATGGCGCAGAATGTCAGAGGGTGCCTGGTCAGCTGACTGACCCCTCACTGCCCACACTGGGCCTCAGTGTCACTGGTTCAACCGCAGAGTCATGAAGGCAACAAACCCCCCCACCCCCCAAGTTCTGAGCCGAGCTGGGGTAGTGTTCCAAAGAATTCCACACCACGACTGGGCTCACGGCAGTGAGGCTCTAGTGTTGTTCAGCTCGCCCCAGCACTCATACCTGACCTCAAACGTCTGGTACGCCATGCATTTTATCTGGATGAAAAGTAAATGTGGATGGAAGAGGTTCTCTGTATTCCATCTATAAGCCACACGCGGAGATTACCGACCTCTTACTGGCTGTTAGCTGATCCTGATGGTTGTGTTTTAATGATGATAAAAAACATATGAACCATGATAGAGAGCTTAGGAAAAGGTTTAGTCAAATATACAGATACTAACTGTTCACTCAGTCATTAAGGAGAGCCGTGAACAAAAGGATCATTTAAATGATTTTCTCCAATAGAAAAACTAAAGAGCTGAACTATATCACAGGGGTCTTCTTCACTGCCGAAGCTGAGATGTTCCAGTAGGAGATATCTTCACTTGATTGGAAAATAAACACCATCGCTGAAGGCTCTGCTGAATATGTAAAAAATCTGATGAGCTCCACCCCTGTCATTTTCCCTGTCGTTTTTTCCAGCACTGCTGTAAAATCCTTATAATACATTCCCAAGGAAACCAGCCATTCCAAATCTACAGTCACTCTGCTCTTTAATTCAATTCACAGAACTGCTGAAAAAGTAGACATTTCTATCTAAAAGTAGAAAAAAAGGTTTGTATAGAAGGTATTTCTGTTATACAAGTATATTACACAGCCTGGGGCAGTAACAGGTCCGAAAAGCTCTTCTCACCCACTGATACTTTAAGCTAAAACAGGAGAGAAAACAGACAAGCGAGAAAACAGGTTAATCTGATTATAGGAATGTATGATTTTCACTAATATCACAACTTAATTACCACATCAGTCCAGGGACTGGAGATACATGGCCCATTCCATGACCAAAAGAGTCTCCATATAAAAAAAACCAGAGGGTCAGCTACAGGTGAGAGTTAACTGTATCCTCTAACTATCATGAAAACAGTCAATGCTGGGGCTGAGTGAGGTTCAGCTCGACACGAACACCAAGTCTCACTGACTCCTGGTCTAGGAACGCCCCTCCTGGAAAGGTTTAAGATGTTTGGAATGACTGGATCAGGCCAAATCATACCAAGATAGACAATGGTTGTGTAGCTCAGCCAGACTCTGCAAATACTGTTACAGTGACTAGAAGAGAGTCAGTCTGGTGACACTGACTCACAGTGCATCCAATGGCAAGGACAAGAATGAACCTACAGATCAGAAACAAAACACTTTGGAGGCCAAGTGCTTTAACATCTTTGCCTGACAGACATGCGTTGATCCAAGGAAACTCTCCATCCTTGAGCCCGCTAGCTCAGACCACCCAGTATGCTTACACTTGGTCCTCACGTGGCCCGAAGGTGGGCCACCATTTATGGCTGAAGCAGGGAAAACACTTCAGCTTACGGATATGCAGGGAGGCTCTCTCAGACACTACATGGTGTCCTGGACACAGAAGCTGATTTACCCTGGGAGGGAAGAGTTCTACCACGTAGGGTCTGGTTCTTGCTTGATTTGGGAGTTTCCATCAGTCTCCTTTATTTCTATCAAGAAAAACAAAAGGGAACCGATTAACTGCGCTATGAATGCAGATTTACTTGATTATACAGCTACTCATACCAAACTATTCATTACAACTCGACAGGACACTAAAAACGGTAGCAACTAGAGACTCTTCTCCAGCAGTTAAGTTCTAAATTTTGTTACTCAGATTTTCAAAGTCACAAATGCCTTATTAATTATGCATGTAAAGGACCCACACTAGCTGAATCTAGGTTACAAAGCATTCATTCAACAATTTCAGAATTCATTAAGGGTCATTTGGGGAAAATGGAAGAAAAGAACCTGTAAGTCATCTCTAAACACAATGCTTCTGGGCATAAACTACAAACCCACTTGACCCAGAAACCAAGGAACAAAACCACCACGTGTTTCCAGGTAAAGAGCTTCTAAACTACAATTAATTCTTTGTTTTTGGCATTTCAATTTTTGACAACCAGGCTACCCATTTTACCTTCGGTTGCAGGAACCTCCAACTGGGTTGGCTCAGCTGATTCTGAAGAGAAACACACAAAGATTTTATTAAAACACTAATCAAAAGTCGCCTTCAGTTATGTAAAAAGCCTAGAGGGAGGAAGCTCTCTAGACACACACAAAGCCCCCATCTAGGAGGAAACAACAGCTACAAATTTGGGGAATTAAAAGCAGGGTTACTCAACTGGACTGTCAAAAATCTGCTTTCCTGAAAACCTGCTATTTTACACAATCGATAACAATCTTCACACAGGTCCAACAGGAAAGTAGGAGGTTCTTTATGTCTTCTCCCCCTTCCTCCTGCGGGATCCCTTTTAATGAAAGTCTTTCATTACTTTCAGTGAATCACACAGCAGGCCTAAACAAATGCTTGCTTCTAAGAAATTTTAAAAACTACAACACACGCATTTTCAGCCAACAGTCTGGCTTACAGCAGCCATTAGAAATGAAGGGCATAAGGCACCAAGTCAAGACA
Source organism: Oreotragus oreotragus (assembly GCA_006410675.1). NCBI lineage: Eukaryota > Metazoa > Chordata > Mammalia > Artiodactyla > Bovidae > Oreotragus > Oreotragus oreotragus. Next base: position 614,971 of record SJYX01013596.1, read on the forward strand.
ACCTTCCCATCACACAAGCACACTCAACGCCACTGGTCTCAGGTGCTTGAGCTTGAGGCTGACATGGGAAGGTGGAGGCAACAGCATGCGGTCCAGTTCTCAGTGATGACCTACGTGTGAGCCCACACAGGCTTTCAGACAAAGGATCAAAGAAACCGAATCTGCGTGTGCTCGAGTGTGTGCATACATTTGGACGTGTGTGCTGTGGAATTAACTTTCCTTAGAGTTGGGTACACATTAGCATGTGAGGCCACACGATTGATGTCATCTGGTTTACTGCATAAGGAGGAATATTTCCATATTTCACCGTGCTTAATTTACCTTGGATCACTGGGCCTTCTGACTCATTCTGATCAACCAACTCTGAAAAGAAAGCAGACTCATTTAAGTAATAATGACACACTGCTACATTTGAAAAGCATTTTTGCATACATTCTCTAACCTGATGCTCCACCTCTGCTGTAAGAGACACTCTTTTCCTTATGAGGAGGAGGGAACAAAGGTTAGAAGTTGCGGTAGGCCCCATCCAAGTAACTAACTCACGGTAACTGACATAAGATTCTGTGAAGTATTACCACACAAGGAAAAGAACAAAACTGAACACTTCACACTTACGGCAAAGGGGCAAGGAGCCATAAAACACAATGTCTTTTGAAATTGAAAGTTACACAGAAGAGAGATGAACTGCAACCCAAAAAGTTTTCCAAAAAAACCCACAAAACAAAAACCCCACACCTGATCATGGGGTGGACGTTTAAAGATCTCTGGTGTTAATTAAAGCTGAATGCCGAAGATGACTAAAAAAATCTATGATTTTTTCATTCCTTCCTTTCATTCATTATTGACATCCCCAGATACTGACACACTTGGCCAAGATAAAGAGTATAATAAAAACAGAATCTATTGAAAAAGAACTAGTGGCTTGGGGGAACAAGCAAATAAATACATTTTAGGATAAAATGAAACACAAAACTGGGAAGCAGAAGAGACAAGACCAAATCCGTGACGCTAAAGGCAAGACAGCCAAGGAGCATCAACAGCGTGAAGCCCAATGGGGCAGCGGGAACAGGCACAGCAGCTGCGTGACTCTCAGCTCAGGCGGGACCCAGCAGCTCACAGGGCTCAGCTGCGCAGCGGTCACTGAAAACTCCTGAACACCCTCCCAACAAATACAGAACAGAGCGCTCAATATAGATGGATGCTAAAGAGTTGAGACGACACCAGCTGGAAAAATGACTAAAATGCTAATGGTGTATCAATTAAGGATAACTGTCAGTTTGGAAAATTTTTAACAAGAAAGGTAATAGAAGAACATAAAACATATTAGCATGATTGTTTCACACCAAAAAAACCAACAACAACACACACACACAAAGCCTGTTTAAAATGACAAGAGTATCAGGGAATTGGAAGAACACTTAAACTCGTTTGTGCAAGATTATCTGAGAGCCCAGTGACTGCCAGACACAATGCCTCAATATTAACAGAAGCTGCTAAATCACGTTACAAGACTTGCCTTTTATAGCCCGGTAATCAGAAAATAATAGTGAAAGTAGTAATGGTAAAAACAGGAATAAATATAGATTGTGCTTACTGAACACATACTATAGATCAGGAGTCAACAAACCTCATCACAAAGAGGCAGTGAGTAAATATCTTAGGCTTTGCAGGTTGCTCTGTTGTAATTTCTTAAGTCTGACATAGGCAAATGGTCCCAGCAGTGCTGTATTAGAACTTCATATTTACACAGTAAGGAGCTTGCTAGTCACTGTGTTAGAAGCTTGACATACAATGTGTCGTTTAGAATGCTCTGAAACTGCCAAAATGGGCGCAAGTATCATTACTATTTGATTATACGAGTAAGTAAACATATTTTAAAAAGCGAAGCAACTTGCCCAACATCACATCCACAAAGTGACCGGTGGTGCTTTATACTGAGGGCTAAAACAACGACTTTGAATGATTGCTGCTGGATTACGCCTCTAAGCGTACGCGCAGACCTGCATAAACCCACCCATCCCCTTTTCTCACATCCCAGAGAAGGAAAAAAAAAAGACATCCAGAAATACTCACGGTTATTAATCACAAGTCCTGGAAATGGTCTAAAGAGAGAAACAGATGGTACAAGTGTTTTTTTTACTCTACAAGAATTTACATGTATATTTTTATTCAACTAACATTTAGCCCATGTTACTTATATGCTAGAAACACAAAAGCTGTGCACTATCATTTAATCTTCTACTTTGAAACCTATAGACAGATAAGTAACTATTAGGGGACATTATTAGAAAACGCTACACCAAAGATAGTGGGGAAAAATAGGAACAAAGTAAAGGGAAATAGAGTAATTTTAGTAAAATGAGAAAAGGCTTTGGGAGAGTAATGTATTGGCTATTTCTGAGTGTCGGTCCTAAGCAGACGGTGGGAACTGGACAACGAATGGGTGTATCTAACCACAGCTAAGTTCTGGGGAGGTGGAAGAGTGAAGGGGAAGGAGGGGAGGGACAAACAGGCAGAGTAGCATGGAGACATATTCATGACCACATGTGAACTAGACAACCAGTGGGAACTTGCTGTATGACTCAGGGAACTCAGGGGCTCTGGGACAACCTAGAGGGGTGGGATGGGGGCACGTGGGAGGGGACACATGTATACCTATGGCAGATTCATGCTGAGGTATGGCAGAAACCAACACCATATTGTAAAGCAACTATCCTTCAATTAAAAATGAATATATGGGGAAAAAAAACCAACCACAACTATGTTTTCCACACACACACACACAAATAAATAAATAATAGGAAATTAGAGTAATTCTAGTGAAATGAGAAGCAGCTTTGGGAGGTAAGACATTAACTATTTCTGAGTGTTGGTCCTAAGCAGACAGTGAGAACCTAAAGTTTGGGGGAGGTGGAAGAGAAGCGGGAAGGGCCCTGGGAGCTTCTCCTGGGTGACGGCAAAGGGGACGTGTGTAGCACTTACTGTGACAAGCACATATCAACGAACGGAATGCGCACAGTGCTGTGAGTGTGCAGGTGTGGCAACCATCCCTACTCTGTGGACAAGCAGCTCACACTCTCAAAGGGAACAACTACCATCTCACTGGACAGACAAGGAAACAGAAGTGGCTTAGCACTGGATCCTTGTCTGACCTGAAGCCCGGGAAGAGATGCCTCACAGGCAGGGGCTGGCAACTTTTTCCTGTACAGGGCCAGACTTAAATATTTCCAGAGCACACTGTCTCTGTTCCAGCTACTTAATTTTATCACTCCAATAAGAAGGCAGCCACAGACAATATGTAAACAAGCAGGAGTGACTGGGTTTTAGCAATACATACAAATAAAAACACGTGACGGGCTGGAGCTGGTCCACAGGTCACGGTGTGCTAACACCTTGCCTTAAAAACCAGAGAATGAAGAGTCAGCACAGGCACGAACGCGCCTCACAGTAACTGAAGGGCTGTATTAGTTCATCTCACAGCACAGGAAACTTACTACAGAGACAACATTCTGGACGATGACTGGGCCTCAGTCATCTGCAGGCTCACTCCTATGACCAAGCAAGTCACTCTCACGTACCTAATGACCGTGAATTTAATGAACTCAGCAGAATCTAAGATCCTTCTCATGGAGCTGATTTCCAGATAGCTGGGGGCTTTGAATGACACTCCAGGGGGCATGCCATCAACCACCACACAGCCAGGGTTAATTGTGATTTTCCTGTAGGGAACCTTCACAGGGAAACCCATCCCAATGGCTTCACCTATAGTGAGACAAATGGCATAAAAGCAGAGAGTCCACCTTAGTGAGGGTTTACAGAAGCACAGATGACAACTACTTGAGCATAATTCAGTTTTAAGATCTAACGGAGTCAAAGTTTTCCTGGCTTATTGCAAGCTGCACTATGCAAATGCCTGCATCCATGCTCAGCCATGTCTGACTCTTTGCAACCCTATGGACTACAAGAGCCACCAGGCTCCTCTGTTCATGGGATTTCCCAGGCAAGAATATTGAAGTGGGAGGCCATTTCCACCTCCAGGGGATCTTCCCAACCCGGAGATGGAAGCTGCGTCTCCTGACTGGCAGGCAGATGCTGAGTCACCTGGAAAGCCATACACAAATGCAAAACTCACCAAATTTTCGACTGAAGAGGTCATTAACTTGCTCTCTTAGCTGCCGAGCTTTTTCAACTTTTGACAGTCTTTCATTATCATCATCTAAAAAGGTTAAGAGAAAGCTGTAACTTAACAACGCCATTTCAATACCAGATACTTTAGGTGCTTTATGTAATTTTATGTTTGGGGAATGTTTTTAAAAAAAATTTTCATACAAATTTTTTAAACACACTAGGCATCTGGGTAGCGTACAGGTTTTAGCTCACGTTGACTCTAATAACTGCCAAGCACTGTTTATAGAGATAAACTGACATGGTGATGTGTTTGGTTAATAATTTCTGCAGGGACTAGGGGAACAACAGACAATGTGCAGCACATTCAATCTCCATGAAGCCCTAACAAGCTATAATTAAGGCAGAGAGATCATACCTGGAATTGTCACCTGAATGATGTTAAGGTCTTCAACACCTGATGCAGTAGTATTCACACTGGGTGATGAATTGATTTTTCCTGAAAACGGAAACCTCAGATTAAAAACATACACAAAATGTAATTAAATCTTCCCTAACGCTTACAATACAGACTATCAAAGACCATATTTTAAGCCAGCGTTGTTCCTCATCACATGTTTTCTTGCTCTGTGACATTGGGCTTCCTGAAAGATGTTTTTCATTTTTTGTCTTCCTCATGCTGCTTTGCAGAGCATCAGACATGCAGAGATATTTAAGTTATTAAAAAAAATTAAAAATCATAAACTAGACACAACCCCAACTTTGAATGCACTTTCCATGTTTTATTTCAACAGCTACTCTTGCAATAATTTTTAAAACTACTGCTGCAAAGTAAGTGTCTGACAAAGTGTTTTCTGTAGCAAAATGCTTACTTGGAGGGCTCTTAGATGAGGAGGTGCTCTCCTTAATTGCAGTCTCAAACATTTCTGGCCTAAAAACAAGAGAAAAAGCATGTGTGTTAGTATTCCAATAGTAAAACACTAAAAATTAAAAAGCTAGTAACTTTCTATACATACACATTCTTAGCAGGAACAGAAATAGCATGGATATCTAAAGGAACACACACAAAAAGACTAACTATAATTGTGCAAGGAGATCCAACCAGTCCATTCTGAAGGAGATCAACCCTGGGTGTTGTTTGGAAGGAAAGATGCTAAAGCTGAAACTCCAGTACTTTGGCCACCTCATGCGAAGAGTTGACTCATTGGAAAAGACTCTGATGCTGGGAGGGATTGAGGGCAGGAGGAGAAGGGGACGACAGAGGATGAGATGGCTGGATGGCATCACCGACTCGATGGACGTGAGTCTGAGTGAACTCTGGGAGTTGTTGACGGACAGGGAGGCCTGGCGTGCTGCGGTTCATGGGGTAGCAGAGAGTCGGATACAACTAAGTGACTGAACTGAACTGAAGCAAGCCCTATTTAGTTTAAATAGCTTCTTCCTATGGTTTCAATATATCCTGGAAAGATGCAAGGCTAGACTTGAGAAGGAAACAAGAGCCCTGCATACAGGCAGCATAGAAATATAAAGACAGGCTGTGAAAAGTGAAGCACCAAGAGTCTGTCTCTCTTGGGTCTTCCCTGGAGGGACTGGTTAAGACTTCAATAACAGGCTTCCAATAAAGGAACATAGGTTTGATCCCTGGGTGAGGAACTAAGATCCCACATGCCTCACGGCAAAGCCAAAAAGTAAAAACTAAACTGTCTCTCTGAGGAAGCAGAGGCAGGGTCTTGGCCTCTAGAGACCTGGCTGAAAGTACAGAGGGTGGCCGTTAATAAACAAATAAATCCTAAAATTCCTTTCAACTGATTTTTAAGAACTGCTGGACACTGACACATATTTTATTAACTCCAGTTACTTTCATCTGCTTCAGCTATGCTGGCGTAATTCACAGTTCCCAAGCAAACAGAAGAGAGATTTAAACTATTCTGTAAACTGGAGAAATAAAAAGGCTTTAGGACACTGAACCTCCACCTAAGATTCCAGCCGTATCAACCAGAATCAAGTTGTTATCCCTCTGGTAACTCACAGCCCTCCTTCCCTCTTTTGACCACTTACAAAAACTTTTAAATATATGTAAAAGTATAGCTTAAACAGCTTCTCTGCCTCTAGGGCCCCAAAGCTGAATCCACATGCCATCTCCCAGAGTCAACCCGTACCAACTCAGGGGGCAAGCTCGTTTCATCTTATTCCCTTACTTTTTAATGATGAACTTAATTTTGGCTTTGTTTCTGAGTATCTTCTCCAGCCTTGGAATGCCAAAAGTAGACGGTCGTCGGAATGGCACACCCTCGGGTAAACCTTCCACATAAAAGTCTTCTGGGAAAGACTCAAATAACGCAAACGGCACTTTCACAGCTTGTTTAAGGCCAAGAGCTTCACCTAAAAAACCAAAACACACTTATCGTTTCTCATATACATAGTTTTCTAAAAAAATTAAACCTTAAAGCATTCAAAGCACGTTTTGCAGCTACTAAAACTATTCTTTTTTAAAAAATCACATAATTTTAGAAAAATGTCTTCAATTTCTTGAAGAAATGTGGTAAAAACAATCAAATTCATGCCTGCAAAGCCCACACACACCTGATGATAATATTTAAATGTTGAACATTTTTACACCGATCACATTTTTCTGTTTTATAAAAAAGCCACCTCGTATTTTAGTAACAATAATACTTCAAACTAAACTTACCACATTTTTCATTGAAAAGATTTTCAACTTTCTGTTTGAGGTCTGTGATTTTGGCATTCCAGGCCTCTGCATGGAAAAATCAAAAAAAAAAAAAAAAAAAAAAAAACACCCCACAAAAAATATATT
>SJYX01013596.1:621970-702585 GCA_006410675.1 Oreotragus oreotragus
GTCTGTGATTTTGGCATTCCAGGCCTCTGCAAGGAAAAAACAAAAAAAAAAAAAAAAAAAAAAAACCCGCAGACAAAAATGTTAGTAATAGTTACTAGTATACATCCAAGGTTAGGAACTTCATCTTCTTTTATTGTGCATCTTTACTCAGTGCAAAATAAAAAATACATAGGTTTTCAACACAGTCATGTCTTGGTAACTATTCTAATTCTGATGCATTATCTAACTGTTTTATTATATTACTGGGGTTCCCTGGTGGCTCAGACGGTAAAGAGTCTGTCTGCAATGCTGGAGACCTGGAAAGGTCCATGGACGGAGGAGCCTGGTGGGCTATAGTCCATGGGATCGCAAACAGTCGGACGCAACTGAGCAACTAACTTAATTTTAACTTAGTATATTACTAATATGTCAGCTACAAATTAACAAAATAAACAAAGATCAAAATACCACCGCCCCCCAACAATTATAGTATCTACTCTGTGCCAGATACAGCTCTACCCTTTAGATGATCTGTATTTATCATCTTAAAAATCACCCTATGGAACCGGAAATAATGTTATCCCCATCTACAGGCAAGGAAACGGAGGCACAGAGAGGTTAAGCAGCTTGCTCAAGGTCATGGAATCATAAGTACTAGTGTCAGGTCCGAACTCAATCTGGCTCTGTAGTCTTCGCCTTTAACTGTTAATATATACTAACTCACCAAATAAAAAAAAACGGTGCAACTAGTAAAAGACAGTATTTTACTAATTCCTTTTATTTGAAGTAATGAAATAAAGAAAAATGAAGTATATACTTACCAAAGGAAAACTCTCTCCCTCGAGGCTTGAAGGGAACATTAGAACCATTCGTCTGGGTAGGGGTTCGAACGGCTGAGGTTTGAGGATTGCTGTTATTAGGGCCTAAAGAAGAATAAAAAACAAACAAACAAAAAACATAGTCAGCACACACCATCAATCACCTGCTAGTGACTTCTGTACAACCTGCTCTCGAAGGCCACCCTGTGCTGGGAAAGTTGAGTCCAGTGGGGACATAAGCAGTCTGCAAAGGAAAAGGCCACTGCTGTAGTTCTTCTACAGGCCTCTGTCCGTTTTTCTACTTCCACCCCTACAACGAGGCGTTTCCCCCTGAACACATCTAGCTTTCTGGCTGCTATGAGGCACTTTCCGGTCACTTCATGACTCATCACAGCCTTTTGAAGCCACTCGTCACTTGTGTGTGCCTTTAGGTTCTTCTCTCAGCCTCGGAACATAAACACAGTTTTAGATACAAGTCTATCATCTACACTGTGAAGCTCTCCTTTGGATTCTCTCGCTATTTTTTACATACCTTTTCTTTGAATTCTAAGAAATACACACAAACAATGCTATGGGTTCTGAGTTGTTTTCCACTAAAAGCCTGACTATGGCCTCAGAATTCAATAAAATAATTACTTCAAGCTACTAAATAAAAACCAAAGCTTTCTTAAATGGCATAGTGATAAAAGCAAGGTTCTGGAGAAGCTGGATCTCTCCACCTCATCACCCTGAAGGCAGGTCAAAAGAGCTTTTCATTAACCCACCATTGCCCTTGTACTCGAATACTCAGAGTGGCATTACTCATAAATAGCCAAAAAGTAGTACAACCCAGATGTCCATCAGGTGATGAATAGATAAACAAAATGCGGTACACATCCACACAACTGAGTATTACTCAGTAACAGAAAGGAACGGGCACTCATTAGGATGGATGTTATCTAAAAGCAGAGAACAGCAAGCAGTGGTGAGGCTGAGGAGACATTTCATCCACTCGAAACTGTTGATTAAAAACAGTTAGAACTCTAGACTTACCACAGGCTAGCTTTCCACACCTAAAATAAGTTTTGTGAAGGCCCATTTTCCTAAAAATGTCAACACTAGAGTGGAGAGGCAACAGCTGTAATCAGTCAACTGAAGAGTGGACAGAAACGGGCCACAGAGCAATCTCACCTTCCACAGTGACCTCAATTTCAGGAACTTTCGAATTACTTCCGGGGCTTCGTGGTCTTTTGGGGGACTGCAAAGCTGTAAAGTGAGCACATACCATTTCTTTTGGATATTGTGAAAAGTCCATAAGCAAGTGCTCTATAAAAGCAGAGTACTGAAATTCAGTTTGGCTCCTTTCAAAGAAACCTCAAGAGTTAAACTGATGGTATAATACTCCACATGAGTCTCCACAAAGCTGTGGACACACGAATGAAGGATGACTGCAATGTGAAACTGCCAATGAAATGTTTACTTTGGGTGGGGGGAAGGCATTAAATATCTTAAAAAGCTCAAAAACAAATCAAAAGCCACCGCCCCCCCAATTTCTGCCACACCAGAGCATAATAAAGGTATACATAATCTCTTACCTTTAGTGTTAATTTTACTAGCCATTCCAGGAGGCAGGTAGGAAATAACTAGTTCAGGTCTAGAGAGAAAACCAAGAAACGTTACAGTGGCCAGTATAATATTGGTCTTCATAGCTAGTAAAACTTGTGAGGACCAATTTTTTTTTTTAAATGAAGGTGACCACAAAATAACTCTTTGAGGCAAAAATAATCTCTATCATTGTGGACAAAAAAAAAATTTCACTTTTCCTTCCCACAACTAGCTACTAAAAGATTTTAGGAAGAGTAAATGACTCCTTTCATGATAGCTCAGTTGGTAAAGAATATGCCCGCAATGCAGGAGACCCCAGTTTGATTCCTGGGTTGGGAAGATCCCCTGGAGAAGGGAAAGGTGACCCACTCCAGTATTCTTGGGCTTCCCTTGTGGCTCAGCTGGTAAAGAATACGCCTGCAATGCAGGAGACCTGGGTTCAATCCCTGGGTTGGGAGGATCCCCTGGAGAAGGGAAAGGCTACCCACTCCAGTATTCTGGCCTGGAGAATTCCATGGACTGTACTGTACACTCCATGGTGTGGCAAAGGGTCGGACACAACTGAGCGACTTTCACTTTCATGAAAATGAAAACTAACAGGAGTTTAGTTTCTTCAGCTCCTGAAATTTTGGAGACATATAAATGAGAAACTTAATTGTTGAAATTCAGTTACCCATAAGTTTAACCAGGAATAAACAGAGCACATTTAAAATCAGCACTTTCTTTCTTTCTTCAAGTATCTATGGATGAGATTCTTACAGCATCATAGCATCTCTCAGCAAATGTCAGCCCCACCGGGGTGGTGGGGCAAGTACAACTCTCTTTGTACATACGAAGAAAATCAAGGGGGAAAAAAAAATCAATTCAGGCTAAAGAAGAGCAGCAGTGGACAAGCTGATGTCCCAGGCTCACGCTGCACTTTCTATCATGGACCCCAAAGGCTTAGCCATGACCTGACGTTAGAGATTTTCAACAGAAATACAACTTAATTGCCTAAATTCCAGAGAGAAACTAAACTCCTGGGTTTGATCCCTGGCAAAGAGAACTTACTTTTTAACAACAAACTTGATTTTATTACTTCCACGGACAATCCTTTCCAGTCTTGGAATTCCAAACCAGGTAGGGCTTCGAAAGGGGATTCCTTCTGGCAAGCCCTCTACATAAAGGAACTCGGGGTTTGACTCAAACACCGGGTATGGTACTTTTACTGCCTCTGTGAGTCCAAGGGCTTGAGCTGAAAGTGCAAGAAAACATAACTTACGAAAGGTAAAATTTTATAGACAATCTTTTCCTTTTGTCTGACGGCAGTCTCTTTTTATGCTTTTATTATATGTATTTTTAAATTGTGATACAATTAACATGTATGTTAGTTTCAAGTGTATGGCTTAATGATTTGCTATCTGCATATATTCTCAAGTGATCAGCACAGTAAGTGTAGCTGACATCTGTGCATGCTCAAATACATAGGGCCAAAGTTCCCAACAATCTAGCAATTTCCACTTAACATTGTAGGTATCTTACTTAGTACATTGGGGAAAACTGAAGAACAAGCCTAAAAAAATAAAAGGAACACTTTAACACTTCAAAGGACAGGACAATTAACTATCCCCACAGGACAATCAAAACTGTCTCTGTGCTCTGCGAGGAAATGAAGTGCAGCCATATGGCAAGTACCTAGCCCTTGAACCCAGCATCTTGTTTAACAGATAAGGGAATTCCTTGGTGGTCCAGAAGCTGGGACTGTGCGCTTTCACTGCTGAGGGCCTGGGTTTGATCCCTGGTCAAGGGACTAAGATCCCACATGCCGAAGGTAAGAGGTGCACAAGAAGATGCACCTGAGCAGACTGGTCAAGTGCACTGAAGGTTCCTGATCCAGGACACAAACGTTAATACCAGGTATTAAAACAATGATGGCAATGTCCCGGGAATACTGGGATCACTCTACTCCTTCCTTCCTTCTCCATGAGACATACCCAATCAACTGAAACACTTGCTGAGCCTTGTCAGAATCCTCAAGACAGCATTCCAGGAAACCATTGTCAACAAATCTACGTTGAAACAGATGATCAAACCCATGTGTCACATGGTGTCAGCGAGTTTACAGGTACAGACAGTGGGACTGAGGTCCCTCCCGAGACCTCCCACACTCTCCCGCTCTGATACACGAGAAATCGGGAGTTCAGGGGACAGAAGGTAACTTGCTCAGTTTAAGCAGCCAATGTCAGAGCAGAAAGAAAGTCAAACCCAGTTTCTGAGACCTTCCCCTCTTTAGGTCCTGAACTGCTAAAATGTTCATTCAGAACACTGCCTTTCCTTAACATTTTAAAACTAAGACTATGTTTTACTTACCAAATTTCAAATTAAAAATCTCTTCCACTTGCTTCCGAAGCTTGGTAATTCTGACATTCCAATCTTCTTTGACTAGAAAGCAAAAATCAATCTAATTAACCATGTCCCTTATGGGTGCTGACCCAAAATCAGATTGGATGCTCCTCTTTCCAGTGATGCCATTTTTTAAAACCTGAGATATATCAGCATATTACACTGTAACAGTTTCAGGTGTATATCCAGGGACACTCTTCATACAACTTTTCTTAAAAGCAAAAGCTTCGTTCATAAGGAAAACAACGATTTCCCTCACTTGTCAAGAAGTTCAGGAAAATAGAACTTCAATTTAAGTGCACAATGTAGATAGAGAAGAACTTGTTCAGAAGCATCTAGAATGAAGAGTTTTTAAACACTCCTCCTTGGAGGTACATTGAAGAACCCTCTCAGGAGTAGGAGGACCACCTGTATAAGGACCCAGGCCTCCGGTACCAGGTTCAACTAGAGGAGCTTCAACTGTATTCGCTTTTCTAAACAGGCATTCGTTGTGTTATTGAACACAGGTATGCCTATAGATTTACACAAAGGAAAACGTCACTCATCACAGCAAGAAATGAATGATAAAGTGATTAGGGAGGTGTCACTGAGCACTGTTCACATCTGATTTCCTTACCCTTTATTTGTAAGACAACCGTATCCCTTTAAATACAACATAAAAATAAAGAAAAAATAAGCTATTAGAAAAGACAGGTAGGGTTATCACTTGGACAGATTATCGGAGCTTGTTTGGTGGAGGTGAGGATGCAGAAGATAGAGGTGATCCTGGGGACCGTGGAGGATGCTTGGAGGTGTCGGATGAGGAAGGAGGGTGAGATAGAGTAATTTAGAGAAAAGGGCAGAGAGTGCACGAATCGTCCTAGCAAAAGTCAGCCATGTCCGTGGGCGAGGCAGCAGGCAACGTTGGAGAAGTTCTAAAAACACTGCTCAAGGTTGGGAGCCTCAGAAACGCCTTCTTTCCCTTTACTTTTACCAACAACGTACTTTAAAACCTTTTCTTTAAAACAAAACCTAGCGAGCAAAAAAAAAACAAAAACAAAAAACCTAGTATCTCAAGGGTTTAATATGGTAACTCAGCCATTCAACTAGACAAAGTCAGGCTGGTCTGAAGCAAATCGGACTACTACTATACCAATCGGCAGTGTCCCTTCTCCAAGGTCAAGGGCATCTGACAACATGGCGCTCCCCTTCTGCCTCACCCTGCACTTCCTTCTCTGGTACCTCTATGCTAATACAAACAGATCTCTGCACCATTCCAACAGGAAGCAACTACCTTCTCTTTCTTCCCCTGCAAAGCTCAATTACCTGGCTAGCGCCACAGCTTTCCCACACGAGACCTCTCCCTTTTCCCAGACAGAAGCAAGTGCGCGGTCATGTTTCAGCATACGACTGTTAGCTAAGAGTCAGGCAGGCGTCTCTGACGGCAACGACTAACACAATGCTTCTGGCAGTTACTCTGACAAGACTGATACCCAGGGCACTGGCAGACCAAATATCATTTTGTAGGAATGAAGAAGGACAAGCTTTGATTCTTTCCAAGGTCTACGAATGGCCAAAGGCCAAGTTCTGTAAATGACTGGGAGAATGGAGTGTCTTCAGATATAAGGCCTGTAACTGTCTATGCCAGAAAACAGCAGATCAAGTACTGCTAAAACTATTAATCCTCAGAGTAACATCTATGCTGCCTACAGATTGTTCCAATGATACATGTTTAACAACCTCAGTTCACAGTCACTATGAGAAATGCTCCTAATAAAATCAGTCATCACAATAATCACAAGCTTGAACTTGAGTCTTGAAATGAAGACTCACACATAGACTTCCATCACATTCAGACTAAGGCATACCACAGCTCTACCTTTGGGAATATTTTTGTTTGCATTACATTGCTTAGTAAAGTCTCTGTCACATCCAGTCTCCAGCTGTGTTTGGCCCAATATCTTATTTCTTTGCCTAAGTCAAATGCATTCTGAAGAGCTTGCTGGACTGATGAAGCTGCATTCAACCTGAGAAATTAAGCATTACCTCTTCTCCCCAGCAGAATTCTGGGCACAGGATGGCCTGTTTCCCTAGTATAGTTTTTTTTTTCAAATACTTCTCATGCCGTGATGCACACAAAAAGACTGTACCGTCTGTTTAGCGTACTGATGATTTTCACCAGTTGCCCCCAGGTAGGTGAAACTCAAGAATCAATACTCCCGTACAGACAAATAACCCACTTTGGACAGCAGTTCACCTTAGCACTTACGAGAATGATTAACTGCAAAAACAAAAGAAAGAAAAAGAAGGAATGGGAAAAGATTTAACAACAAAAGTTCAGAAGAACCCATTACTGGTTCTTAGCAACAGAAGCTCCTAAGGTTGCAGAACCTACAGACCCTAATATGCAGACCTACACGTTATGGTCATCTTATCTGACATTATGGAATGGAAAATAAAAACATCAAAGAGAGAGAAAGGCACAGTTATATACCTCAGATAAAGAAAACAAAACCATTCTGATAACTGAGACCGAGACTTCTAAAGCTCTTTTCTGTTGGGCAGGATGTCGGCACAGCTGCTGCAATCACAGTATTTGTTAAAACCAAGGTCCTCGTGAAAAGATGAAGGTCTAAATCTCGTGGTCTGGCCCATTAGGCATGTGTGGGCAGGGGTGCACTTGAAATGTGGTCGCCTGAACTGGGATGTGCTGGAAGTATACAATATACACCAGAGACTCAAACAAAGGATGTAAATAAATGAAATGAGAAATGTACACTAATGCACCATGTACAAATTCTACATGACACACATGGCTTGCATTTGTGACACGTTGTATTCCTACTGAACACCATAGGTCTAAATTCAAGCTCAAGTTTGTCCCAAACTGCTATGTTCATCCTGATAAAACAAGGAGTGCCTGTGTTGATCTTTCAAGAAACATTTTTTTTGATAGTTACAGGCCTTGTATCTGAAGGGAGAAAAGAGCTATCCTATGGCATTGAAAGTTTAACGAAAGCTTAGAAACTATTTGATTTACAAGCTTTTAAAAAGGATCTCACAACTTTCTTACCTGGTGTATTCGTTCTGGGCTGCGTAACTTCAGTGGTGCTGTGCGTCAGAAGCTCTGGTCTGTAAAAATACAATTGGCATCAGGATGAGAGCATGTAAGACCGCCTTTACTCCATATATGGTTCATTCTACCTTCATTTGCAGTGGATAAAAAATCATCTTGGTGACTTTAGATTATTTTGAAAACAGCAATTTACAAAGATTCAGGTGGGACCACCTCTACGTCCTCAAAGGCATTTTAGGCTAACTTGTGGCAAAACAGCTGTGTTTGACCCCATCCCAGGTCAACCTCGGGTTTCTGCCCTTCAGGTGAACTAGACAACAGCACAGGGAGATGCATCTGGCGTTGTCACCCTGAAGCTTGTCCCAACAAACAGATACACAAACGCACAACCCCAGTTAGCAAGCAAATTCTACCTCAAGGACAATTCTTTTGTATTAAATGGGCCTTCTGCTCCCATAGTCTGCCCTCAAATTACCCATTCTGCTACCTTCCAAACTCAAGCCAGACTGATCCTTTTAAGATCCAGTTCAAATTGTTTTAAGAGGAATCAGCGTTAAAACCTCTTCAACCCTTCACTGACTGTATAGGACAGAAAGCTAGGCTTCCTCCCCAGGGCCATCTCAGTATATCATGCCCTCAAGGGCATCACTCCCTTCCACACAGACTGTGTGGCTATCTGAATATGCAAGGCCATCTGACACCTCCCTGCCCTGACCTACTTATGCTATTTCCTCCATTTGAACCCCATTTCTTGCATCCTCTGTGCACAAGTGAACCATCTGCATGCCACCCTGGCTCTCCTTTCCAAAGCTGGCGCTTTTCTGTATTGATCGATGCAATAAGCCTCCCAAGGACGGAGTTTCTGTTGGATCCAATTTTGTATATCTGGTACCTGGTACTACAGAGAAACCTGCTTGAAAACCCAATCTAAATGTAATACCTCAGTTTTAAATATGGGGAGTAAAGTCCAACAGGGAGCGGGGAAAGCCCATCTATATGAAATTTAACTTTTATTAAAGACAACATTAAATATGTTTCTGCAAATTACAATCCTACCTTTTAATAACAAATTTAATTCGATTGCCCACTTGAATAATTTTTTCCAGCCTTGGGATCCCATACCAGGAGGGACTTCTAAAAGGAATGTTTTCTGGCAGTCCTTCCACGTACAGGTCATTAGGGTGTGCTTCAAATTTCTGGTAAGGTACAGCCTTAGCTTCGGTGCTCCCTAAAGCTTCAGCTTAATGAAAGAAAAGCAATTCAGAAGACTGGAGACTAAATTTTCGCTGAAATTATATTTTAAAAAAAATCCATAATAAAGGATATGTCAACTTTTTAAAAAGCATCTTTAAAATAACCTTAACAATCACTGAGTACAAAAACAGGAACATGGGAATGTATCTTACTATTCTGTTTCTGAATAGGCACAGCACTGAAACTTTAAAATGTAAAAATGTAATTACTAATTCAACTTTAAAGCCACATCCAAACAGAGGTGTAACAAGAAAGAATCAGTTTACAAAATATCGGTATTTATAGGTGTCCCTCGTATTCTGTGTGTTACATTTAAATATTTTATAATCTGACGGTTGAAAATAAGAGTGCCTTCTTAAAGAATCTGTATTTCATTGACTGTCACTTAGACTTTCCTCTCAAATTCAAACACCTTCTTCCTTAATTCCTTCCTTCATTTCATCAGTACCAAATCGGAACGGTTCTACTATATTGTAGGATCCCGACAATGTAAGTAAGGAGTGTGTGGTTTTTTTTTTTTAATATTTATTTATTTATTCAGCTGCACCAGGTCTTAGTTGCAGCATGTGGGATCTAGCTCCCTGACCAGGGATCAGACTTGGGCCCCCTGCATTGGGAGCTGAGAGTCTTAACCACTGGACCAGCAGGGAAGTCCCGGGAGTGTGTATTTGAAAAACCAAATACAATGTAATTTAGATCAAAGCTGTTTAAAGAAATATTACCGCTGAAAACATAGTAAAGGCTTTCACACTCACACCTAGGAGTGATATTTATTATAGTTACTCTGCTAAATATAACAATAAAGGACACAAACTTAATTCAACAAAACTTCCTATAAAATAAAAAAGAATCAAATTGTTGGAGCTAAGAAACAGCACAAGTTACAGAAAGGGGGAAGGTCAAGTGCATTAGCGTTCATCTCATCATGAACAAGGTCTCCTCTATATTAAGTAACCTTTTCCGTCTCTCTAGTCATTCTGCTTAATTTTGCCTTTTTCCTGAACACTTAACACTTTCTAATATACTATATTATGTACTTGTTGCTTTGCTATGTGTATCACCCTAATCTATAAACGAATCCTTGGGGAGGGGGGAAGCATTCACTGTCTTCTGTGGGGCTGAGTTCTCAGCACCAGACACACAGGGGTTCATAGGTGCTGATCTGCAGTATAACTTTCAAGACTTGGGTTTGATAACTTTCAAGACTTGGGTTTGATATGATCGACAATCTTAAGTTTTCCTCTTTCATTGTCAGGAGCCTTGAAGAAAGCAACAATTTCGCTGGTATCTCTCTCTCTAAAGTTGAAGTACAAGCCAGGAGCAGAATTTTGTTGTTTGTAATTTAACAATATATAAACTCTTATCTATTTTTAAAATTTTTAATTGGAGGATAACTGCTTTACAATGTTGCATTGGTTTCTGCCCTACAGCAACTCAACTCAGCCTTAAGTATAAATATATCCACTCCCTCTGAAGCCTCCTTCCTCCCCCGCCATCTCACACAAACTCTTTTAACTATTTTCTTAGCTCTGTTACGATGTCAAAGTATTTCCTACTGGCCAATTTTTCTTTCTGCGACTATACTGCCATACCCACAGCTTTCTTCTTCCATGAGGGAAAAGTCAGCTTGCTAGCAAGCAACAATGAACTACTAGGATTGGCTGTTTCTTACAGACCAGGTTCGATTTCTAGAACTAAACATCCTAGAGGCTAAAGTTTAAGCCTGTTCATGTAGATGCCCATTTTCTATGCCAACTAGTTATGAATTAGGACAATACCATGGTGGCATCTCTAATGATAACGTTCACGATCTTCTTTCACTAAATGGCTCGGAAATATAGTGATTTTTAAAGCACAGATTCTTCATTGTTCCTTAGCTGATTTCTGACCAGATGAACACAGTGGTAAATTTTCATTAAGCTACCCAAATATTCATGTTGGGCAATCAAGGATAATGAGAGGGAGAAACTTAAACTCTGACTTTTCCTCAAGGCATTAAGAGTCTCAGGGAGCTAAACCATGTAAGTAAAACTGAAGTACACGGATTCTGAAAACAGCAAGCAATTAAATGGACTAAGTTTGTAGCTGCCACTGGAACTGCACCTGAAAGCTGGTTTCCTGGGTCTGTAGAAGCCAGAGCCGTACGCCACTCTCGGAAACCAGGGGAGGAGCAAGAATCCGCACCCAGGAGACTTCAGCTTTTTCTGGTCAAACTCACATGGTTTCTTTCACAAACCTGAGAAAAGCCCTGTGTCCTCGGGACTCTCCGTGGCACTTCTGGGCTTCCTCTGATCTCTGCGGTGTTATAATTCAGTGAGGCCCCATGTACACTATACGACTGAAAGGTTCAGTAATGTCTCAGTAGTTTTTAATGACACTGGTCCATTCACTATTTGTTGATCATCTGCTCAGGCACCAAGCACTGTTCTAGGAACAGCCGAGACACACGAGATGTGGGCTGTCGTACAAATTGTATTATAGTGAAAGGGAAAAGGCAGTCATTAGTCCTTTAAGAAAAATTAAAGCATGATGACTTAGGGTGTGCCTCGTGGTTTACGTCAGATGAGCACCCAGTGCGACACGTGCACACCGAGATAAAGGGCAGGCACCACACTCCTGCGGGAAGAGCACTCCAGAAACAAGAGTGCCGACTGCCGCGGTCCAAGGAGGGCATGACCTGACGAAAGTAAACAACAAGCAGGGAGTCCTTACAGCTGCCACCCAAGTGAGCGAGCAGGAAGGCGGACTGGCCGGGATCAGGGGCTGTGGGACTCACTCGCAGCAGAGGGAGGTCACAGAGCACAAACAGTGACAAGCTCCATTCTAAGTTTTCAGTGAGACTGGAAGCTGGCTGCTTTGGGGTACGGCTTTGACTACAGGGAGAGAGCAGTGAGGAGGAGAAAGACACCGATCTGCACTATGCTGCCCATGTCGAGTCAGCAGGAGGCCTTGTGGAAATGAAGAAACCAAGCGTGACTGCACGGGGGTTGGCCTGGACGCCTGAGGGAGGGTTGCGGCTCTGGGAGGACAGGAAAGGCACAGGCTGCAGGGGAAGTCAAGGACTCGACTTGGGATGCATGGAGTCGGAAGAGCTGCCAACCAGCTGGGTAAATACACAGGTCCAGTGTTAAGAGTTTTCATGGCTAGAAACTTGAACGTGAAAGTCACTATTCAATACAGACGATACACCATTTTTAAGGTAGACAGAGACTAACTGTGGACAAAGCACAGCCAGAGGGCTGAGGACTGAGCTGTGGAGGGGCTGAGGAGAGAATGAAGAGGACAGCCTGTGAGATGGAAAGAAATGCAGCACCAGTAACATTTGAAACTTTCCATAAGAATAGTTGAAAATGCTTAAGTAAGAAAGTAACAAAAGCCGTCACGAAGATAAACCTAAGCTAAGTACTGTAACTGTTTGGGGATACAAAGCCCAGCCAGCACTGCAGACAGCGCCTGCCCTCCAGGACAGGGCACCTCCGGCGGCCAAACACACTCCCCTGGGGCACACTGCTCCAAGGACTCGCTGTCTGCAAACCGCTTGGTGCGGAAAAGCCTGTCTGTAGTATCAATAACCTAGTCAAGAGGACACGGGGGTTCATCACAACGTTCTCTCCCCTTCCGCACAGGCTTAAAACTTCACAATGTATGTTCAGAAAGGAAACAATAAAAGAAAGCTGGCGATGAGCCATCCATGGTATCTACTTTCTCAAAAAGCAAAATTTGGAAAAATTATTCTGTTAATACTTTAGCTAGGGAGGAAATTAGACTTACCAAATTTTTTACAGAAAAGCTGATCTACCATCTTTCGTAACTTAGTGATTCTGGCATACCACTCTTCCTTGACTGTAAGAGTAACATTCACAAATGCTTTAGTTTGACGACATTAATAAAATTACTAAATATCATGAAATAAATCATTAAGTAGGCAGTACTGTTTTCCTGTTCTAAAATTATCTCTAAGATTTCATAATGTGTTTATTAAAACAGTGCTGACACTGAATGAAAAGTGTAAAAACTCACAAAACAATGACAAAATGAAAATGTATCATTTAATAGTAATATTGCACAGGTACTATAACATGTCATCATTAAAGCTAGGAAAGAGAATCCATTTTACTAAAGAACAGCTAGCAGGCAGTTTTATTACACCAACTGTAAGTGATAAAATTTTCATTTCCTGTCCCCACCCAACGTCCTCCACTACAGAGAGACTACGGAGCAAAAGCAACTAGGAGAACAAATCATGACTGTGTTTCCTTCAAAACACATTTAACCAACAAGTGATGATGCTCGTGGCTTTCTGTGCTAAAGTCTTTAAGTTGTGGGTATCAAGATGGATGATCATTCAACTGATTAACCTAGACTAGCATAATAAACTGTTCAACACATGCCAGATAAATGTTTCATTTCACTGGAGAACAGAGGATCGTCCTTTTACAGTCTATCCAGAAACGTGATGTTTACATTTATTTATAATGAGTTATTAAGAAGAAAAGGAGATTATTATTCTCGAGAATCTAGAACAATATTCCTTGTATATCATGTTCTGATTTAACATACAATTTGACATAAGACTGGAGACCTACCTCCTGAAGCTGGTTTATCAAGCTGTAAGTCTTCACGTGTTGAATTCAAAAGTTCATGCCTGAAAGGTGAGAAAAATTACTAAATATTTACCCCATCAATATTCAGCAAAAGTAGTAACTACTAGCACTTATATAATAATTCAGTTTTCAAGGCCAGTTTTCAAAAGATAGCCTGGACTCCTGAGCATAATTAAATTCTAAGATATTTAAGACAACTTGGTAACTGCCAAGTTGTTTCATAGTGGTCTTCATGGAACATATGTCCTCAAACACAGACACACACACGAAAACAGTTAACTTGGTAAATCAAAGGTATTCTACAAAAGCCGAACACCAAAAGAATCAACTACAAAATTTTAAATGAGATTCTTCAATTTCACTTTACATTCAAGATAACCTTACTTTAACTTATCTATATACTTTAAAATTTTTCCAAATACATAAATACTCCAAAGAATTTGCACAATCTGACTTATGTATCAGTATTTTATTGTAATATCCTCAAGTAACAGAGCAGGGGCAGGAGAGTGGGATCACAGAGAAGCATGACAATGTATTAACTGTAATCTCAGAAATGCTGGAAACTAATACAGAATTAAGGTAATGGAGGAGCTGTGAAATAAAACATTTGCTGAAGTATAGAATCACCCCTCTCAATAAACAAATAGTATATGTGTATCAAGACTAACCACATTTAACATTTGGGGAAAGGGTTACTAAGTATTTTCCAAACATGGAAGATGGCTTCCAATAAATGAGGATATCAAAAGGACTTGAACAGAACATGCAAGGCATGAGTATCTTGTGATGAACCTGCACAAAGATTTAAATACCAAATATATAGTTTTATATGCTTTAATATTAGCTATAAGCAAAATCTACAAACTAATCTGCATATTTTCCTTAGTTATTAAAAAAATTGAAACTTCTAACAAATTAAAAACCAAGCATTGTAAGAAAATGACACTATAAGAGTTCTGAAACCTATATGCTTCTTAATATCTCAATGTCTGTGTTGGGGGGAGGGCCCCGGAGCTGGGGGAAGATTGTTTACGATTCCTGCCTAGGACTAGTGTCAGGGTATTACAACAAGCCCTTTTTGTTTATTCAGTTTCATGAGAGACTATGAAATGTTTACTTCCTCCTTCTCATTGCCATAATCCCTCATCTGTTTAAAAAAAAGGAAAAAAAAGGTGTGGGCAATCAGCTAAACTGCTGGGCTCTACTGGACACATCGTGCTGGACTGCCATTATTATCATCCGGCCTTCAGAGCTTGTTCCCCATGCCCAGGAGCCTCAAATTTTAATAAGCACTGGAATCACCAGGGGCCCGCCTCACAGACAGGCTGGATGCAGTAGGTCTGGGCAGGATCTGCGATTCGGTGTCTCTCACAGCTCGCGGGTGATGCCGATGCTGCTAGTCTGCATGGCTGCCTACCACGTGGTCCCGTGTAAGCAGAGTCACACTCGACAGCACTTGACTGATCATGGAAAAATGGAGGCCAAAATCTTTAAACCATCATTGGTTTGAAAGCTGAGTGTCTGTTAGTAACAAGCTTCTCTGTGAAGGATAGCTCACCTATTAACTGAGAGGTCTCCCGAGTCTTTTTCATCCTTCGTTAAATTCTGTTGTTCCCTTATTTAAAACCAACGCAGAAGGAAGTCTGCTTGGTTGTACTCTTTGGTCAAGGTGTTTGTTAATGTCTCCATTTTCTCAACCAGAATAAAGAATATCAACATTTCTGCAAATGACTATCCTGCTGCTGTTACTGACCTTACTACTTATAGCCCAAAGTCAGGAAAAAAATCAAATCAGTTATAATATGCACATAACTCAAAAAGACATCCATATTATAACTTAAAAATCAAAGTCATGTATAAGTGAACCTCCCCCCACCCCCGCTGAAAAGTGAGGACTACAGAATAAATCCATCATGGTGTTCTCGTTCCCAGGCCTACGCCTGACTAAGGAATAAGCATTTGACACAAACTGAACAAAGAAGTCGGGTTTTCCTGCTCTCAGAGAAACACAGGCAGCTAGTGCCTCCCCTCAGTAGATGTGTCTGGCTGCGATTCCTGGAACTGCTGCATCCAGACTCAGAACTAGTCTAAGGAAGCTATCAGCCTAAGGAAGGAAGAATCTGGAGAGAAGCAGAGCCTCACTGTTCTCACCCTCCTATCTCCCAGCTAGGTGAGATAAGAAGCTTACTGACAATATCAGTCCAACCTGAAGGAGGGTTTCTGTTATTTACTGCTGGAGACATCCCACTGCTACCCAATCTCTTCTAGGCTGGAATCTCTGTTTGATCTCATACATGTTTGTCTGGCTATAGAACTGAAGGGTCAACTCATTTCCACACAGAACTTGGAAAGGATGACTTAACAGTGTTATACCTGTTACCTCTCAAACAAAGGATATGACATCACTGTCATTTTCGGTCCTTATTGTGGCATGGTTCTGTTCTCTGGAGTCTAGTACTTTCTGCCTTTATCCTTAGGCCACTGAAACTTCATGCAATGTGACTAGGCATATATCCTTGTTTTCTTCTCATTTATCCTGCTCCACACACTTTTTTAGGCTTGGAAAATAAATGCTATGTGTTTCTGACACTTTCCTTCTCTTTTCACATTAAGTCAGATGTCACATGCATTTGAGCAAACTCCAGATCGATAGTAGACGGGGAAACCTGGCGAGCTGTAGACCACGGGGTCACAAAAGGTCAGGCATGACTTAGTGACGCAACAACAAACAGATGTCACTACACAAGGACTCACTAGTCTTTTCATGTCTCATGTTCATAATCATCGTTATGATTTATAATACTAACAAACTTCTAGACTTTTCACTGAAAATTTTAGTTCAGCAATATATTTAATAATTTCCAAAGACAATTAGTCTCCAATTGTTCCCATTTACAAATGCATCTAAAACTTGCTTCATGTAGCTAAGAGAAAGCTTCCATACATCTATATTTGCTGAATATATTAATAAATGTCCTGATAGTTTTTCTAATCTTTTATTGTAATCTTAATAAAATTTTAGTTGGTAGAAAATATGAAAATGTGTTATGTGGCTGCCATTTTTTAATGGAAGCAGATACACTTCCAAATGTTACATGTACTTAAAAAAAAAAAAAGATCTTCTTGCTACAACCCTTATGTCAGTACTAAAGAACTTATAGCATTCAGCTATTTTCTTTCTTTTCCTTCTTCTATTGTTTATTTCTACAACCTACTTTATTTCCACATACATTTGAAAAAATTCAGACCTAAAAAATAAGACAGTCATACTTCAGTATTTTCTTTAGTATACTTAGCAAAAAACTGGTAAAGAAAATACTGGTTGTATGCCAGTCAGGTTTGGACAGGTGTTCATATTCTAAAAGCTAACTATGTCAAAACTTACACAGACACATTGAAAAGCAGAAAATAAAACAACAACTTACTTTAAATATAGCCCCTAGTGGCTAGTGGGCTTCCCTGGTGGCTCAGACGGTAAAAGCACCTGCCTACAATGCGGGAGACCTCAATGCGGGAGACCTGGGATGGGAAGATCCGCTGGAGAAGGAAATGGCAACCCACTCCAGTATTCCTGCCTGGAAAATCTCATGGACAGAGGAGCCTGGCAGGCTACAGTCCATGGGTCACAAAGAGTCGGACACGACTGAGCGACTTCATTTCTCTTCAGTGGCTAGTGAATATTTGTCAACAATATAAAAAGATGCAATAATCAAGGTCAAAGAAAAAGTTTAAGAGTCTTACTTCTTAATCACAAAACGAATCCTTTCCTTTGCAAGTAATATCCTCTCAAGGCGAGGGATTCCGTAAGTAGATGGCCTTCTAAAGGGGATTCCTTCTGGAAGTCCTTCCACATAAAGATCTTCCACGTGGGACTGGAAAAGAGGGTACGGGATCGTCACAGGACCTTTGGCTTTTATAGCTTGAGCTTTAAGGGTAAAAAGAGAAAGGGAAAAATTATGAAATGGCAAGGATTCAGCACAGATAGCAGAAAAAACTAATAATCGAATACACAGATATTACTCTGTAATTTTTATAACTTTTTAAATTCCATTTATTATCATGGCATCAAAAGAAAAATAGCACAAAAGAACTGAAAGGAAAACACCAAAGACGTCAGTACTACTTTACTTAATCCAAACTGCAAGGATATATTAACTACATATTATTTTGAAATAATAGCGGCAGACTTCCCTTTGAAATTTTAACCACAAATGAATCCAGAAAAATATGCCAGTTAATATCAGCTAGTACAAACAGCATATAATGAAGAAGTAATATTTTTAAAATATGCTTTTGTAAAAAGGATTTTTTAGTAAAATAACTGAAGAAGAACATTTCTCCGAAATGTAGAAATTCTAAGATTTGTATATCCAAGAGCAAAATAATACAAAGGTGCAAAAATCCAAAAGGATGGGAAGTGTTACAAATCAAATATAATGGACAGACACTGATACTTCTTTTAAACTACTAAGAGTCAGTTTGCCTAAATAATAATGGACATGTAAATGCACTTGGGTGTCACACAGTACATACAACGTTCTTAGTGTGACAATGAGATGAGATTAGGAGAACACCTTCCTCTCACTGAACTCAGTACTTCTCAGTGAAGTTTTGAGAGGTGACATGAGACAATGGCTTGGACACCAGAGTTTTAAAATGCTTTGCATCCAAGTCTACAACAAATATATACAAACAAACTCTCAAATATGCAAGCTAAAAGTTAAAAGGAAATATTAGTTGACAACTAAATAAAGGAGATTCTTGTAAAGCTTTGCTCTTATCTAGAAACAAAACTTCTTAAGATTTGGATAGACACCATCCACGGCCTTCTCAGGGACAGATTAAAAAAGGAAGGGCCAACACTGGTAGAATGGGACTTGCTCATGTTAGATGAACAGTCCGATGTTAAAAAGCTTGAGAACAAAATAGCACAAGAATTATTGAGTTTAAGACTTACCATACTTTCTTTCAAACAATTCTTCAACTTGTTTACGCAGATCAGTAATTCGAGCATTCCATTTCTCTGAAAATTTAGAGAAAAAGTTAAAACTCAATAATAAATCTCTGTTTGGGGCACTAATATGCTCTTAACATGACTCAACATCTCAAGACTTATTTTCTATATAATATATCCTAATTTGAAACAAACTGTCTATGTAATTTTACTGCTTTCCTAAGAACAGGTTTTTTTTTAATGGTACTTAGAATTGGTTCAATAAGAGACTGGTGTTAGGGGTGTTTAAAGTTTATTTTCAAAACCTTCTTACTGAGTAATTTTTTTTTTAATCATAAATTCCGGAAAGCAGGCAGGCAGAAAAGACCCATACAATTAAACACTACAAAGTGAGGCAAAAATGAGAGAGAGAGTCTCTAAGGCTGTGCAGGAAACCTTCCAACACATGTCAGAGTTGTATGGAAATAAGAATTTATGCATAGCTGTAACTCATAATAGCATGCTAAAAAACACATGCAAACTTAGCGTGGGTATGGCGCACTGCATGCATGCTCAGCCGTGTCCGACTCTTTGTGACCCCATGGACTATAGCCCACCAGGCTCCTCTGTCCACAGAATTTTCCACAAAAGAATACTGGAGTGGGTAGCCATTTCCTTCTCCAGGAGATCTTCCCGACCCAGGGATTGAATCCACATCACTGGCGTCTCCTGCATTGGCAGGTGGATTCTTTACCACTAGCGCCACCTAGGAAGCCCAGTAATTATGACTAAAGACAAGTTAAAATATATTAAAGAGCTATTTTTTTAAATGTACAGCTAACTGGTCTATCTATTCAAAATAAGGATCACAAACCCAATTTGCCACTAATATTTCACTTAGTCCCTTCAAATGAATACATTGTCTCCACTGGGATTTGATTAGATTAGAAGCTAGTAGTTACACTTAATACCAAAATTCTATCTGGGGCTTCCCTGGTGGCCCATTCGTTGAGAATCCACCTGCCAACGCAGGGGATGTGGCTTTGATCCCTGATCCAGAAACTAAGATCCCATATGCTGCAGGGCAACTGACCCCGTGAGCCGCAACTGCTGAAGCCCACCAGACCCCTAGAGTCTGTGCAAGGTAACAAGAGAAGCCCGTGCCCTGCAACCAAGTCCCGCCAGAGCCAAAAAGTAAAACCAATCTTTAAAAAAACTGTGTCTGAAATTAAAAAGTGATCTAAATCTCAGACAGATGACTGACTGTTAAGCCCGCCCATTCGTTTTCTTTTTTGGTGGCTGTACCATGGCTTGTGGGTTCTTGGTTCCCTTGACCAAGGACTATAAACCTGGGCCCAGGCAGTGAAAGCGGTCCTAACTACGGGATCACCAGTGAATTTCCTCAAGCTTACCAGCTCCAGTTAACAACGGAAGACACCACACTTAACCGGGATCTTACCGAAGTTGAACTCCCTCACTTTCCGTTTGCCGGCATTCGCAGGTTCTGAGACGGGTGGCTGGGGGGGCTCGTTGCTCTTTGGTCTCTTGGCAGGTGGAGGATAGTCATCATCTTGAAAAAGAAAACCATCATCACTGGAGGGACAGGCAAAAGGAGTGACAGCCACTGCCTGTACAGATCTCAACATCTGAAAGATGTGGGGGGATTCAAGTATGACTGGAACGTCAGTTGTTAATTTCTGTATTGCCATTTCAGCATCATTTTTTCCCAGTTACATTTCCAGCTTTCCTACTCTTCTGGGAGCTGATCAAGTGAATCATCCTCATTTTCCTTTGTCTTCTTTTTTCAATTTGCTTGAGATTTGTTTGAATTAAGTCATTAGAAATTTCCTTTTCACCTAACTCCTCTCAGAGGGCTGTCAAGAATTATAGTGTATTTTAAGTCTTTCATGAAAAAGGTTTCAATGGAGACAGCTAAGGAAACCATACAAATATGTAAGAAAGGGAGAAGACTATGTAGCTTGAATGGAAAAATATTTAAACCTATACAACATTCAAGCACATAAAGCAGGTTAGATAACTAACTGTACAGATAATTTTCAATAAACAAAAGTAAAAGAAATAAGATTGCATTATTTGTGAAACAAGCACTGTTGATTCATCCAATACAATACCTATATATGGTGATCATATACTTAAGCACAGAATACAGACCACCCAAGAAATCTGCAGTAAGATTTCTTTGTAGCTATGACTACAACTCAACTCTGCTATGATGCTTCAGTATATCTGGTGCTAGAATTAAGGACATTGGATCAAATAAGAAAAGCTGTCACTGTCATATTCTTCTGATCCCTGGAAATTATCAGTTGGCACATGACTAAGATTTCTATTCAAACACCATCTGTAAATTACTGAAAATATCATTTTAAGAAATCTACACTTAAACATGGAATGAAGAAGAAAATAATTATTGAGTTAAAGGAAACAGCAGTAACAAAGAGATACCATAAGATACAATAAATTACCCTTTTCAGGGTAATTTTCATTCTCATTTTATAGCTAAACAAACAGGATCAGAGAATGTTACACGACTTAACTATGTTATGAGATCATGGATATAATTCTTTAAGCTAGTGAAGAATAACAAATAACTAATAGATAAGCTCTCAAAGAATAACATGAAATCCAAATTTAGCATCATACACCATGTTGCCTTGCACAGCAATGGGTGACTTTTGTATACTCTGCATATTAATCAAGGGAATCTACGCGTAAGCCTAAAATACTTAAATGTCATTCCTCTCACAGCATCAGAGGACAGGGCACACTGATTCTCCTGTTCACTGACTGTGGGTCCTTCCTTTACAGGCTAATAGGGACTGGTGCCACAAACCCCGTGGATACCAAAATCCACAGAAGCTGATGTCACTATAAAATCAGCATACTATTCACATAAAGCCTATGCACATCCTCCCTTATACTTCATATCATCTCTACATTACTTATAATACCTAAGACAATGTAAGTGCTGGACAGACAGCTCCCTGGCACCTGGGTAATTCAAAGTTTGTTTTTTAGAACTTGCTAAAAAAACTGTTCCCGAATACTCTTCATCCATAGTTGGTTAAAGCTTGGAGATATGGAGGGCCAACTAAAACGTCAACAGATTTCTAAAAACCTGAAATCATTTACTGACCATTCAAACCAACAGGAGAAAAAGGTATTGTGTCACTGGGGCCAGATAAAGTCATATTAGGACTTATTTACATGCTGGTAAATCTGGAAAAGGAAATGGCAACCCACTCCAGTATTCTTTCCTGAAAAATCTCAAGGATGGAGGAGCCTGTAAGGCTACAGTCCATGGGGTCACAAAGAGCTGGACACAACTGAGCACCTAAGCACAGCACACGTGCTGGTAAATATGAGAGTACTACTCTAACAGATACTATTTCAGACAGCAGTTCTCATATAAACAACGCACGACACTATAAAACTCTCAAGTGCTAAATTCCACTGTAGAAGAGCACAGTCAGAAAAAAAAAATCTGTAGTAAAGAACAATTTTTAAAAGACAAACTACCAGTAAAATAAAAACTTGACTATGAAGAATTCTGGGCTCATAAATTAGTACAAGGATTAAAAATAGTCAAAAGATTCCATAATAGGTTTGAACCTAATTATTTAATGCCCTGCTGCTGCTGCTGCTAAGTCACTTCAGTCGTGTCCGACTCTGTGTGACCCCATAGACGGCAGCCCACCAGGCTCCCCGATCCCTGGGATTCTCCAGGCAAGAATACTGGAGTGGGTTGCCATTTCCTTCTCCAATGCAGGAAAGAGAAAAGTGAAAGTGAAGTCGCTCAGTCTATCCGACTGTTAGCGACCCCATGGACTGCAGCCCACCAGGCTACTCCGTCCATTGGATTTTCCAGGCAAGAGTACTGGGGTGGGGTGCCATTGCCTTCCCCAATTTAATGCCCTAAGCAGACGTATTCTGGAAAACATATTCAGTTCAGTTGCTCAGACGTGTCCGACTCTTTGCGACCCCATGAATCACAGCACGCCAGGCCTCCCTGTTCATCACCATCTCCCGGAGTTCACTCAGATATTAGGTATCTCTAATGTTTGGTTTCTGAAAACAGACAGACAAAATCCTTCTTTTCCAATTTCCAAACAGATTTTTAGAAGCCAAAGAATATTTTTAGGCTAGTCTGCAAAGGATAAAGTGAAATATACTTATCTGACCTATGAATACTACTCAAGCATTTTAACTGTTCAGTGTATTTCTTTATGAGCATTAAACAATGATATTTAAAACAAAACAATTTTCCTTACAGGCTAATATAGCCTAAATATTTCTATAAATTGTAATTTTAAATGACTGTTAATTAAATTAGATAAAATGAAAACTGATAGAGTATAAAATAAAAAAAGAAACTATAGCTTATGTTGGTAAGAAAATTCATCCAACTGTAATTTGAAAAGTTTGAAACTGAGGTGAAGGGGAAAGGGCAAGAGAGCTTTGCTTTTCTTTAGTGTGCAACAACCGCATTTCTTCAATCAGATTAACTTACTTTAAAACAAAAGGATTTAATAGTATAAATATATTTTAAAAAAATAACCTCCTTGACCATAACTAGAGAAAAGACAAATCTAGGAGAGTGTTTTTTAACAAGTTAGCAAATGATTTAACAAAGAATGTAAAACATTAAAAAGCGCTTATCTCTCGAGACAATAATGAAGTCAATCTATTAAATGTGAACAGGTGAAGTTATTTGTGATAATAAAATACCACAACATAAATTCTATTAAAAGACTAACCCATTTTATATAATTACTACATAATTATAAAGTACTTTAATTTATATGAAATATGGAATTACGTCAAGAAGAGCTATGAACTCAAACACACCTATTTTTTTCTCTACTATTGCAGCAAAACGCTGATTCTGGGAAAGTATGAGGAAACGTTACTCTTGACCTCACAATTCATTTCACAAAGGATTAAAATTATTTCTCTGTCGCAGAAATCAGTCTGCCTCTAACAATCAGTTTAGCAGGGAGCACTATTTTCTAATTATCATGGCGCTTCCACATTACAATCACTTTTGTGTAAAAAAAAAAAAAAAAAAAACCACGCATCTCTGGATGTTTCAAATTTAAGCCCAAACTAAAAATGTTTATATCTTCAAAACTAGAAGCTTATAAAACGAATTTCAAGGTATTTTAGCATGCGAAAGCTGCAGATGAGTGAGGAATATGGCCTAGCTATGCCGTAGTGCTAAAAACAAGCCTCCCACCCCATGAAAAAAAGGGCAAAGATAGTCCCCAATTCAAAATTTCTATCAAGAAAAACCTGGTTTTCCTTTTTGCAACATACTACTTACAGATATGCCCATAGATAACACAGAAATCAGAGCTCAAATGTGTTACTGAATTTATCTAATTATTGATGAATGCACTAACATAAAAACTTTTTTTATACTTATTATTTTCAACAAGATCAAATTGTTCATTTTATCAAATAATCTGACACCTATTCAAAGTAATAGAAATGAAAGAAATCAGGTACTCTTTCCCTTGAAATTACTTGGAGCTATTAATTACCCTCCACATTTCAAATTAATAAATGGCATTTTTCACCCACGGATCCAGGTCCTAACGCCTCCAAAAGTCCAATTTTTTAATAATAATTGGATATCAACTAAGTGATTTGTTACCAACTGTAAAATTAAACACAAAATATTCAATTGATAACATACTCAATTATATAGATTCTACAAACTCTCACGTAACACTTAAAAGAATAATTAAACAACAACCAATCAAAACAATTGCTCTATCTTCAGAAATATCCAGAATTCAATCACTCCTTGTTCCTACTGTCACCACGCAATTCTAAAGCATCTCCCTCTAAGTAACTATAATCACTTTGCTTCCATTATGATCTGCTCTCTCAGTCTTTACAGCAGCCCTGTTTCTTCAAAAAGAAACAATTTACTACTTCCTTGTTCAAAACTCTCCAATGGACTTCCCTATCTTGTTCATTCCAAAATCTTTAACACTTATTCCAGCTTTCCGTACATACAAGGTGTCTGATATTTATGCACTGATAAATGAATGTTTGAATACCACAATCCTGAAAATTATGTGCAACAGTCAAAATTTTCTAAATTTCACAAAAAAAGGATACCATCAGAGGATGAAATCCACTACTAAAACCGTAAAACTGTTATCCAAAGAGTAGTCCATGTATATACGTGAGGTGTTATGAACTGCACTCCTATGTGTAAATATTTATGTAATTAATTTATTTACTGAAGAAAACCTTAAATTACAAAGAGTTTTACTTAAGAAATGAAATTTTTAAGACTGTAAAAAAAGAAGACATGAAACCCTTTTAATCTATTTAAAAGCAATCTGAAGATAAATAATAATAATCAGGGGGTTATGCCTCAGCCAAATAAACACATGTGAATGGCTCAAGTTGGGGAAAAATGTTTGAAAGTGAACTGCATATAAGGAAACCTCTTTTAAAGCAAAATACTTTTCCATTTTAAGCTCACTCATGACAGCCAGACTTCAAATAATTCTGAGGCAAGATTTTCTCTGCCCTTATCAAACACATGCCTAAGCCAAAGACCTGACAACAGTCTGATTTTACCCAAAAACGAAGTCATGGTGTTTATGAAATCAAGGCATGCACAGCCATATAACTTTAAGGGCCGTTTCCCAAACCGAGGTCACAGAGGTTCCACATGTGCACCACTGACTTCAATAACAAACGGATCACCAAAAATGGAAGGGAAGCCTAGCACGCTGCAGTTCATGGGGTCGCGAAGAGTCAGACATGACTGAGACTGAACAACAAACGGCAGAGCAGATCTCCACTCAGGGGACTATTTCTTGCAGGATAACGTGTCTGCATCGGTCTCAATCAGACCCTTCATAACACAGTCACACAATGGCAAATAAAGATACCAAGGTTAATGTGGAGAATCTTACAAAACTGACTTGAAGACTAAGTTTGTTTTTTCTTTTCTATAAACTTTTTGGGAAATGCAGGAATATACAACAGGAGAAAACGAAAGTCACCACAATGCAAGCAGGATTATCTGATTTCTTTTCAAGTACAAGGATTTTCCTCAAGAAAACTAACAAAGTCCTCTAGGTAAACTTCTCCTTTTAAAGATGTCTTGTTCGGAAAAGGAGGCTCCTCCCCGCCACCCCACTACTAAGCGGATTACACTAGAGGTCTTTTTTCAGATCTCTTATATGCTTTTAAAGTTACCATTTCAATGCGTGATATATTTTTCTAATATTAGAATGTATCCAAATTTAATTTTCTAACCATGGATATTTTTCTAGTTTCTACCATCTATACTCATCTTTCTAGAAAAAAAAAATACAATATACTTATCAAAAAGATGTGGATGTGAGTTCTCATTTGACCTTCCTTGTTAATATCACAGACTTAAAATTTACCTTCCATAATGTACAGATAACAATTAACAATTTAATTAGAGTTGGTATATAGCTTGTTTGTGAGCATATATCCCATGGAAAATGTTACTAGGAAAAGTAATTACTTTACACAGACCTGGTATTTCTCTGGTCTTCTGAACATAAAGCAGCAGCCTCAATAGCAAAATTCTACTACTGGAAAATATGGATGATAAATCAACATTTTGGTACTATGTCTTAGTTTAAAAGAAATGGGATTTATCATTCCCTTCAAAGAATGAAAACTGAAAAGACTGACACACGTTTCAGGTTTGTGAGCTATTGACGTCTTCATTATTTTGACATCCCTTTAAAGGTTTACACTATGGAAAAGTGAGTGAAGTGAAGTCGCTCAGTCGTGTCCGACTCTTTGCGACCCCGTGGACTGTAGCCTACCAGGCTCCTTCATCCATGGGATTCTCCAGGCAAGAGTACTGGAGTGGGTTGCCATTTCCTTCTCCAGGGGATCTTCCCAACCCAGGGATTGAACCCAGGTCTCCTGCATTGGGGGCAGACACTATGGAAAGCAAGTGTTTATTTCCTAAGCAATTCTAATACAGCCTTTATGGGTTTTAAGGTTTAAGATAATCAATGTGGTTACTAGTCCTATTTTAAAGGTTTATGCTAATAATTTTATAAAATATTTATTTGGCTGTGCCAGATCTTAGTTGCAGCATGTCGGATCTAGTTCCCTGATCTGGGATTGAACTCAGGTCTACTGCATTGAGAGTGCTCAGTGTTAGCCCCTGGACCAACAGGGGAGTCCCTATGCTAATAATTTTAATCGTCATCTGCTTTTCTTATCTCTATAGGAAGGGAAAGGTTCTGAGTATTTATAATATCTAGATTTTAACTTATAATTTTAATTTATAATATCTAGATATTACATAATCTAGATTTTCTTCTCATAGTTGAGCTTCTAATTTAAAGTCAATTATTAAGGACTTCCCTGGTGGTCCAGGGGTTAAGACTTCACACTTCCTCTGCAGGGGGTGGGGGGCTGCTGATTCAATCCCTGGTTGGGGAACTAAGATCCTACAAGCTGCCTGGTGTGGCCAATGAATAAACGAATGAATGACTAAATGAATAAATTAAATTATTAAATGCTAGACTAGAAACAATTCAAAACAATTTTAGGTTAGTAAAATTAGGCTAATGATAAAATGTGTCTATCAAATTAACTGAGATGGTAACATGCCAAGTAGGAGAAAATGTCTGATACTGGGTGAAAGCTACCAATCAGCCTATATGAAGACAAACATTTTCAGCCAAACACCATAAACAACCAGTGGACACCGGGAGAAGACAGGTTATCATAAACAAGGAAGAAAAGGAGAGACAGAGATGGCAAACCAAGACAGGCTATGAAGCAGTTAAAAAAATAGTGAAGTACCAAGATGCAAAGTTATGAGAAAAACACTATGGGAAATGTGATATATGTGTATTTCACTTGCTCATTATAAAGCTGTACACTGAAAACACCTATTAATTTTTGCCAAACTAAATGTATGTGTACATATCTAATGTATGTGTACATTTCTAACTTATTTTTTAGATGTCACAATGAAGTGACATCTGCCACTGAGTACAGAGACACTGGAGCAGGGCGGGGGTTAACATTTTTGCTTTAGAAAAGAATTACTTTGAGGAGAAAAAAAACTCATAGGAGTCATATGAGATAACTTAAAAAGAAAAAAATCAATACATTTAATAATTATGAAATATAAGGCATGCTCCTGTTATTAATTAGCTGAATCACACTCGCTCATCTGAATTCACGCGCTATCTCTGAAGAAGAAACTTGGTCTGAAGCAACTTTATATAGATCAGTTTAGAATATTTTTACAGCTGCTGCTTCCAAAGTTTTGAAGGACACGTTATATGTTAGCATTTTAAGGGGAAAACTCGCTTTAGAATTGAACTATCGATACTTTCTCCTCCACTTCACTAAGGCTGACAACCGGGGCCCCAGCACTAAGTAAGGCTCCTGTGTCACAGCTCAGTAACAGGTTATAAATCTATTTCTGTGTGCACCCGGTCTGGTCATAGTTTTCTCTTTTTAAAAATTCTGTTTCCCAATGGTAGAAAATACCAGTATATAGCCTGGTCCACCACTCATCTTCACAGCTGACTTTTGCTGTCTAAAACTCTCAAAGCATTGGGTGTGCTGTGGGATGTGGTTACTTTAGTCACACATACACATATATGCTTCCATTTTTTTTTTTCCCACAAGTTTCCTTTAAAAATGAATGAAATGCATACTTGGCAATGTGAATGTGACAAATAATTTTTATGACCAGAAGTACACTTTTGGAATCAAGGCTTTTAGATAACTAACCTTCAATAGTCACCTCAACTTCGGGGTCCTCACTTGTTTCTGAAGGGACATGTTGAGTAGAATCTTGAAAAAAATAAAATTCTAAAATGACATTCATTATAAAGCACTTTCTATTATGTTCCAACATTTTACGGATTTGATATTCCAAAAGCAGCCTACCATAAAATTTTACTGTCATTTGAATTCACCTCATACTTGTTAAATGAAAATCTCTGACCCTTTTAAACAGGGAGAAGAGAAAACAGAAAGTAGAGAAACTCTGGAAAACTATTAGACAATACCAAGTTACCTGCATTAAAGGACTCAAACTTTCTAGAGGAGTAAGATTATAATGAAGTTAAAATTATTTTCCTGCTGTACCTAGAAGGTGCTAGGATATAAACAAAGGCTTTATTATGTTAAAAAAAAAACAAAAAACTATTTCTCCTCTTCTTTCAGAAATACCAGGAGTGGCTTATATTGTTAAATAAAACCACAACGTTTTTGCGGTGGGAACCTTCATATCAAAACAAATATGTAACAAATACAGACAGGACTGTATCACCTAACTAACTTTGCATGTAACGTACTTTATAAAATTAAATATTTGTGTTACTACATAAAACAAATGTACATCAGAATGTTAGTGCTGGAAGCTCAGCTAGAGAGTATCTTTATCAACTCTCCTTTCATTTTGCAAAGGTTGAGAGATTAATTCATTTGCCAAAGATTATGTTCACTTGTTAGTAAAGGAATAAAGACTAGAACCTAACTTCAACTCTATTAACACTGCAATATGACAATAAAAATTTCCTCAAAAATAAAGTGATTCAAAGCCTAACATCTAAATCACATGGCCCAATGAACACCAGTATGATTCATCTTGTAAACAGGGTATGTCCTTGTTGTAAATATTGCCTATCTAAAACACGATTTTGTTACAGAGGAAATGTCTAATTACCTCCACAGAGTAAAAGAAAACAAACCCCCCCAAAAAATTCACCAACACCATCATCTATTAAAAAAATTCAACAAGAAATTTAAAATATTATTTTAAATGAGTATCTCAGTATTTCTGTAAGAAATGTATTCCACTGAAGTGAAGTGAAGTCGCTCAGTCGTGTCCGACTCTTTGCGACCCCATGGACTGTAGCCTACAAGGCTTCTCCGTCCATGGGATTTTCCAGGCAAGAGTACCGGAGTGGGGTGCCTTTCCCTTCTCCAGGGGATCTTCCTGACCCAGGGATCGAACACAGGTCTCCCGCATTGCAGGCAGATGCTTTACCCTCTGAGCCACCCGGGAAGCCCATTAGAATACTCCAATTCTAAATCTGAATTTAGAAAGATCAGTCAACTTTCCAAAGACCTTCGGAACTCCCGCCACTCTGGCAAGAGTACCGGAGTGGGGTGCCTTTCCCTTCTCCAGGGGATCTTCCTGACCCAGGGATCGAACACAGGTCTCCCGCATTGCAGGCAGATGCTTTACCCTCTGAGCCACCCGGGAAGCCCATTAGAATACTCCAATTCTAAATCTGAATTTAGAAAGATCAGTCAACTTTCCAAAGACCTTCGGAACTCCCGCCACTCAAAGAGGGTAAATATCAAATTATGGATTAAAAAAAAATAAAAAAGCAAATATAAAGAATAAAAAGGTACAGAATAGACTCCTTTTTTAGTCTTAAAAAAATTAGGCTTGACATGACCAGCTTATATGAGAAATTATAATTCTAAAATAAGATCCAGTTGCCTTACCACTTATTTTCCTTGGGAGAAACCTACAAAAATTCTTTCGGAACTATCTAAACAGTTTACAAATTAGGAAGCCATTCTGCATGATAACGGTTTAACTCAAGATTCCAATAACTTAAAAAGCTGTAGCTGAATATTCATTCAATCCTACAATCAAAGGAGGATGGCTGGTTAACAAAGCAGTTCCATGGGGTGGCTGTAGGTATAAAAATGAGCAGCTAGATCATCTCTCTTTTAGTAATTTTATGTAGACGACATTATCCTAATATGAACAGAGCCAGTAATAATTTATATTTTAAATATTAAAACCATTCTTTCCAAATATGGCATTAGATAACCAAGAAAAAATGGGCAACGTTTTGCATCATGAAGAATTTTACTTACCACTTAAATTTTAGTCCCCACATGCTTTATTATTCAATACAGTAAAAGAGGGATAACATCTTTAGGGCTAAAAGAAAACACCTGTTAGCTAAGAAGGTACACCATAACGATCATTTTATTTCCAAGTAAGATTTTAAGGATAGTATTCCCTGTAGTATCAGAACAACATAATATAAATACAGCAAAGTAAGAATTCCCAAATCTAACCTTCTGCTGGTACTTCCATTTCTGTTCCGTCATTGCCCTCGGAAGAATGATGGCTTCCTAAAAAGAAGATAAACCCATGTAATAAACCAATAAAGACTGACGCTGGGAGAAGAGAAACTAGGTAACAATGCTAATAAAAACACATATAACAAGCTGATTCTTTTAACTTCTTAGCAGTTAATTCAAACAATATTATCTAATTCAGAAAAACATGTTAACACTTCTGTATGAAAACTCAAAGAATTATTTTAAAATGCAAACACAGAGTAAACCTAACTAGGTTTGGGGATTTAATATTAGTTACTAGAACTACACGATATAATTACTGATAGATATTTGAATTTGAGAACTAGAATAGTACGTTTCAGAGTGCCAAGCTCATCTGCCATTGATGCACACACAAAAACACGCATCAGAGTCAGTTCTGTCTTTGCTCGTAAGACTCTATCAAGTCGAGAAACACAAGTTCAGGTTTGGCTGCGAAACATTTCTTGCTTTCCATTTGTACTATGGTGGAAGCTATGGAAACTAAATCCCCATTATTTAATCAAAGTTGTACTTAAAGGAAATGCAGAAGTCAAAACTTAAGATACTACCTTTAGTCTCAAAAGCATTTTAATTCGGGTAATATAATCTGCCTGCTTCTACAAACTGGAACATAAAGCAATGTGTCAGGTTAGGCATTCAACAGTGAACAGGCTCATCCTACTGGAGAAGCTTTACTCATCAACAGGAAAGAAGTCATCTAAAACCCAAGAGAGCCAATTAGGTTAAGTGCCCAAACTGCCCCGAACTATTGATCCTCTGTCCTTAAATGTCTGAGGTACTAACATCAAGAAGATTGAAAATCACTGCCTTCATGTAGAAATAAAAATGTATTACCTATAGGGAAGAATAAAGCAAGGGGGCAGGAGGAAACATCAGGTCTATTTTGTCATCCACTGATAACTAATTTAAGAAGCTATACTAAAGGTAACCCAAACCGCCAGACACAGGTTTTATACACGTTTATATTGATTTTTAAAGAGCACTGACTACAGTTTTAAAAAACTGTCATTCAGTGCCTTGCACCTTCAAATTTAAAGTACCATGCTAAGACCAAAAACTTAGGGTTTTCCATGTCTAATTTTATGGAGCTCTAATTATCTTGGGATTCTTTTCCATTTATTTTATGTTCTGAAAACTCACCTGAGCTCAAAACAATGGGTAAATCTATAAAGCTGTAGCCAAGAATTATTCTTAACTCCTTAAATTGTGCTCTCAACACACAGCTCCCCTCTTCCCATTAAACATTAACACTTGAATTTATGGAGCACTGGATTCTTTGACTGTAATGCCAAAGAAAACAAAAATGTGAGGTCAAAACAAGGAGAGATAATGGAGAAAGGACCAGTACTTAAAAAGGGAAGGCTGGCTAAGAATAACTAAGGTGATATTCCATCAGGTCATAACAGATAACAGTACATGTAAAGGATGATTCTGTGTGTACTTTTTGTTCTCTCAAAATGTAAAGCACATTTATATTAAAAGTAGAGCTAAAGAAAAGACATCTTGGGACTTTCCTGGCGGCCCAGTGGTTAACACTCTGTGCTCCCAATGTAGGGGACCTGGGCTCCATCCCTGGTGGGGGAACTAGGACCCCACATGCTGCGTAGTGCAGCCAAAGAAGAAAAAAGAATGAAATCTAATGCACTCAAAGCCGGAATAAGCAGAGGTGAAGTAAAGCCATCACAAATAGCCTATGGTCATCAAGGGAGGGAACACTACACAGAAATTCCCCAAAAGACATTCAATCAGTAAAATTAGGGATTTACAAATGATATCTTACAATCTTTCTAAGCATTAAGTACCAACAAGACCCTACTGATATTTACATTACTAACTACACAATATAAGCCTTTTTCCTGACTATTCTGATATAAGGTATAAATGTGTACTTTACCTTAAATATGAAAGTGTGTCATGTACCCATTTCGAGATTCATTACTAGATTCACAAAAGGGAAAATTGGTTTTCAAAAATTGTTGCTTGTGAAGTTCATTTATGTTTCAAAAAAAAAAAAAAAAAGGCCAATACATTTCCTTTTCCATTTAGAAAAATAATAATACAGATATAAATACAAAAACACAGTCTGTCCAGAATAAAGAAACATTACATAAGAACATTATGTGGGAAAACGGAAGTGAAAAAGTTATACCTTGCAAAGACTTCGAAAGGGGGAGTTTGTCATCAACATCATCAGTTTCAGAAGGGCCTGCTTTGGGACACAAAGATAACACTTCAAAACGAATCCCAAAAATAGATTTTGGGTCACTTCAGCAAACAAATTTGAGTGAGAGATATGGAATACTACAGCCTTTTCATGGGTTAAAAAAAGCAAAAAAAAAAAAAAAGACTGACAAATGAATGGTGTCAATTTATGGTCTTAGTGAATAGAAAAAGTGTATTCAGATAAAGCCATATACAGATAGTCAAAAGAAATTCTGAAAAATGACTAGACATGAATTGAATGGGAATGCTATGTCTAAAATGGTGGATATGGGTCATGTTCGTGACAGCAAACTGTAACTTTTACTTCATATAGGTTACAAGCACAGACATATCTTACAAGGTGCATTTGCTCCTTCCTTGACAAATATTTGTCTTAATGCTTTGCCATACTAAAGAAAAATGCAGAATCAAATTGTTATACCTTCCTTAGAATCTCTAAAATCATGCAATTAACCTATCAATAAGCTTGAAACTCCACTGAAATAGAAATATGACAATTATTAATTCAAAAATCCTTTCTCTACAGATCCATAAAAATTTTAATAACATGGTTTCCCCCAATAATATACAATATATTTTGTCTTAATTAAACCTTCACAGACTGCTATAGATATTGACAACACACTTGCATGTATTATACTTTTAATGACCGTAATAGATTTAAAAGAGAACAAAACATTGTGTTCTCAGGATCTACTGAACATAAACATGTTCTTATCTGAAATGAATACAAACCACTTCACTTTCTCTGAATATATTTTGGAAAACATCCTAAGACTTTTAAAAGGCTTTGCAAATGCATGAGGGATTTCATGAAGAGGCACAAAAGTATACATTATAAGTAAAGGACATAGCATAGAAAATAA
The DNA here is from genome assembly GCA_006410675.1 of Oreotragus oreotragus. NCBI lineage: Eukaryota > Metazoa > Chordata > Mammalia > Artiodactyla > Bovidae > Oreotragus > Oreotragus oreotragus. The sequence goes on from SJYX01013596.1 coordinate 655,837, forward strand.
TTTCACAGAAAACAGAAAAATTATTTATATTTCGAGTCTCAATGAAGAGCAAAATGTTCGAAGAGAGACCTGACTTCAAATGCCAGATTCACTGCTTCCTAGTCATGCAACCCAGGCTTAAAATATACAGAAAAACTGTATTGTATTATTGATAGCAAAATGTATAGACTTCATAATACTGCTGTCGCTGCTCTTCCACAAGTCTAGCTTAAACATCATTAACAATATTGTTCTGCTCTAAATTATTTTAATAAGGTCCTCTTTAAGCCAAAGTATATTTCTTAGGATTCCCATGGTATAGGATTTCTATTTTAAATAACATGTATTTCTAATTAATTACAATATTTCCTGGCAATTTCTTAAGGCTATCCATAAACAATTATAAAGTTTATTTTTGTAAAAGTTCCATGTTTTCTAAAGAAACATTTATTTGCTGGGTATGGAATTCTGGATATACATGAATTGGCTTATGTTCATCAACTGCAGAGTTCAAATACTCTATAAGCATTCGTCATTGTTAAAATCTCCCATATGACTGCATTCACAAATTTATCAACTACATCAAGCTGAATCAAATTTTTACTTTGACTTTTGAGGCTTGGAGAAGGCAATGGCACCCCACTCCGGTACTCTTGCCTGGAAAATCCCATGGACGGAGGAGCATGGTAGGCTGCAGTCCATGGGGTTGCTGAGGGTTGGACACCACTGAGCGACTTCACTTTCCCTTTTCACTTGCATGCATTGGAGCAGGAAATGGCAACCCACTCCAGTGTTCTTGCCTGGAGAATCCCAGGGACGGGGGAGCCTGGTGGGCTGCCGTCTCTGGGGTCGCAGAGTCGGACATGACTGAAGCGACTTAGCATTGAGACTACATTTTTAGGTAATAAAAGTTAATGATTATCCTATCAACTTAGTAATTTATTAGTATATCAACTATATAGTCTTACTCTTACTTGTTACGTTTTTCTTTTTTTGGCCTCAAATTATTATTACTAAACTTGGTTTCTTTTGGTTTATATTTGCCCAGCTACCTTCACATATCACTATACTATCAAATTATGTTAATTTTAGACACGTTTTAATAGCACCTGACTTGGACTTTGTCATTAAATGAGTCGCACACGCACCCTCACAACTTGAGGAGTGTCTACCCGTTTTTGCAGACAAATCACACTTTCCCAGTGCTCACATCTGAGCCATCTTAGAAGGAGACTGATAAGTACACAGAGACGTGTCCAAGTCTATTTTGGAATTCAAAAAGTTTCACAGAAAACATGAATGGTTTTAAAGTACAAGAATGAACAAACGAACTGTAGTATAATCACATATGTAACTACTGCAATGACAGTATTACATCAGTATATGGGACCTCCCTGGTAGTCCGATGGCAATCTGCCTGCCAGTGCAGGGGACCTGGGTTCGATCCCTGGTCCGGGAAGATCCCACTCGGCACGGGGCAACTAAGCCTGTGTGTCACACCTGCTGAGCCCGTGTGCCTAGAGCTGGTGCTCCGCAGCAAGAGAAGCCACAGCAATGAGAAGCCCGCACGCTGCAAACCAAGCAGCCTGTGCCGCCGTAACCAGAGCAGCAGCAGCCTGTGCCGCCGTAACCAGAGCAGGCCTGCGAGCGGCAGTCAAGACCTAGTGCTGCCAAAAACAAAGGGAATAAACCAGTCATAAAAAAAGTACAAATACTAAAAAAAACCCAAAAACCTGTACCTGACAAGATTAGGTATATCTCAAAACCCTGTACCAATACAGGAGAACATACATAAACACATATAGAGAATGATACCATTTGTGCCAAAGTTAAAACCTGAGAAAATACATAAAATATTATGTGCCTGGATACATATACAAAGATATTCTGTGGAACTGTATACTCATTTAAAGTATAAAATCATTATCAGGAGGGGCAAAACTCAATTTCAGTAAAGTGGTTAACTCAGAGAAAAAAATGGGAATAGGAAGGGCCTAAAGAAGGGTGTCAATAATACAGTCAATGTGTTACCTCATGTGAGATTCTGTAAACCTGGGAACATGTACATTATGTTTGTGGGTCTTAAACATTTTTAAAAACCATTTTAGAATACAGTAGGCCATCTGAATCTGTGCATTCAGCATCTGCAGATTCGACCAACCACGGACCAAAATATTTGAAACAGAAAAACTCCACAAAGTTCCAGAATGCAAAATGTGAACTTCGAGCATACTGGCAGTTAATAAGATAACATTTACATTGTGTTAGATATTTCAGTAATATAGAGATGATTTCAATAAAGAATATGGGAGGATGTTTGTAATACGGGAGGTTACATGTAAATACTACACCATTTGAAATAAGGGACTTGATCATCTGTGGATTTCGGTACTAGAGGGGGTTGGGGGGTGACTCTGGAACCCATTCCTGTGGGTACTGACTGTACAACACAGCAGTGCAAATAAACGATCTGTAAGTACAATCAACAGCATGTCTCACAAATTACATGTTTTACAGAAGAGGCCTGATACATCCTGATGGATTCTATTTACATAAACTACAAAAACACAAAACTAACCTAGGTTGTTAGCGTTCAGGACACTGGTAACAGGGCTGGGAAGGGGGCTGCCCGGAAAGGAGCCAAGGGGAAGGGAGCCTCCGGCACAGCGACCCCTAAACCATGAGGCCGGAAACAGACAGAGGCAGGCGACGGTTTCAGCACTTTTGTGGGGGACAGAACAAGAGGGGAGAAATGCCAGTAAGAATACAGCAGGCCTCAACAATCATTTGTTAAGCAACCTTAACAGATCTAAATGACTGAAACTATACAAAGAATGTTCTCCAACTGTAATGGAAATATAACTGAAAATCAGTAACAGAAAGCTATCTGACAACTGCACAAGCATCTGAAGGGACGACACTTTCCAGGTAAACCGAAGGACAAAGAGGAAATCACAAGGAAAACTAGGAAATGTTTTGAACTGAATGAAAAGAACTATTAATACTAATATGTCTAAGTTTATAAGGTGCAGTTAAACTAATGCTAAGATGTTTAAACTAAGCCAAAGATGGAGAAGCTCTATACAGTCAACAAAAACAAGACCAGGAGCTGACTGTGGCTCAGATCATGAACTCCTTATTTCGAAATTCAGACTTAAATTGAAGAAAGTAGGGAAAACTGCTAGACCATTCAGGTATGACCTAAATCAAATCCCTTATGATTATACAGTGGAAGTGAGAAATAGATTTAAGGGCCTAGATCTGATAGATAGAGTTCTTGATGAACTATGGAATGAGGTTTGTGACATTGTACGGGAGACAGGGATCAAGAATATCCCCATGGAAAAGAAATTCAAAAAAGCAAAATGGCTGTCTGGAGAAGCCTTACAAATAGCACTGAAAAGAAGAGAGGCGAAAAGCAAAGGAGAAAAGAAAAGATACAAGCATCTGAATGCAGAGTTCCAAAGAATAGCAAGAAGAGATAAGAAAGCCTTCTTCAGCAATCAATGCAAAGAGACAGAGGAAAACAGCAGAATGGGAAAGACTAGAGATCTCTTCAAGAAAATTAGAGATACCAAGGGAACATTTCATGCAAAGATGGCCTGAAAAACTCTGTCCTCGATAAAGGACAGAAATGGTATGGACCTAACAGAAGCAGAAGATATAAGAAGAGGTAGCAAGAATACACAGAACTGTACAAAAAAGATCTTCACGACCCAGATAATCATGAGGAGGTGATCACTAATCTAGAGCCAGACATCTTGGAATGTGAAGTCAAGTGGGCCTTAGAAAGCATCACTAAGAACAAAGCTAGTGGAGGTGATGGAATTCCCGTTGAGCTGTTTCAAATCCTGGAAGATGATGCTGTGAAAGTGCTGCACTCAATATGCCAGCAAATTTGGAAAACTCAACAGTGGCCGCAGGACTGGAAAAGGTCAGTTTTCATTCCAATTCCAAAGAAAGGCAATGCCAAAGAATGCTCAAACTACCACACAATTGCACTCATCTCACACGCTAGTAAAGTAATGCTCAAAATTCACCAAGCCAGGCTTCAGCAATATGTGAACCGTGAACTCCCTGATGTTCAAGCTGGTTTTAGAACAGGCAGAGGAACCAGAGATCAAATTGCCAACATCCGCTGGATCATGGAAAAAGCAAGAGAGTTCCAGAAAAACATCTATTTCTGCTTTATTGACTATGCCAAAGCCTTTGACTGTGTGGATCCTAATAAACTGTGGAAAATTCTGAAAGAGATGGGAATACCAGACCACCTAACCTGCCTCTTGAGAAATCTGTATGCAGGTCAGGAAGCAACAGTTAGAACTGGACATGGAACAACAGACTGGTTCCAAATAGGAAAAGGAGTACGTCAAGGCTGTATATTGTCTCCCTGCTTATTTAACTTATATGCAGAGTACATCATGAGAAACGCTGGACTGGAAGAAACACAAGCTGGAATCAAGATTGCCGGGAGAAATATCAATAACCTCAGATATGCTGATGACACCACCCTTATGGCAGAAAGTGAGGAGGAGCTAAAAAGCCTCTTGATGAAAGTGAAGGAGGAGAGCGAAAAAGTTGGCTTAAAGCTCAACATTCAGAAAACGAAGATCATGGCATCCGGTCCCATCACTTCATGGGAAATAGATGGGGAAACAGTGGAAACAGTGTCAGACTTTATTTTTTTGGGCTCCAAAATCACTGCAGATGGTGACTGCAGCCATGAAATTAAAAGACGCTTACTCCTTGGAAGAAAAGTTATGACCAACCTGGATAGTATATTCAAAAGCAGAGACATTACTTTGCCGACTAAGGTCCGCCTAGTCAAGGCTATGGTTTTTCCTGTGGTCATGTATGGATGTGAAAGTTGGACTGTGAAGAAAGCTGAGCGCCGAAGAATCGATGCTTTTGAACTGTGGTGTTGGAGAAGACTCTTGAGAGTCCCTTGGACTGCAAGGAGATCCAACCAGTCCATTCTGAAGGAGATCAACCCTGGGATTTCTTTGGAAGGAATGATGCTAAAGCTGAAACTCCAGTACTTTGGCCACCTCATGCGAAGAGTTGACTCATTGGAAAAGACTCTGATGCTGGGAGGGATTGGGGGCGGGAGGAGAAGGGGACGACCGAGGATGAGATGGCTGGATGGCATCATGGACTCGATGGACGTGAGTCTGAGTGAACTCTGGGAGATGGTGATGGACAGGGAGGCCTGGCGTGCTGCGATTCATGGGGTCGCAAAGAGTCGGACACGACTGAGCGACTGAACTGAACTGAAACTAATGCTTAAGAGGTAAATTTACAGCATTAAGTACTTACATTGGAAATTATCTGAATGATTTAAGTTCCCATATTAAGAAACATAAAACTAAATTAAAATTAAAGCAATAACAAAAAAAGACATATAAGAGCAAAAAAAAAGAAAAAAAATTACTGAAATTTTGCAAAAGCTAGATGTTTGAGTAAAAAAGAAACAAAAAACAGAAACAGTTCCAGAGCCAGAACCAATTATAGTAAATAGTAACAATGAAAACCATTAAACACTTAGATATAAACCTTATAAAAAATATGTATAAGAGATGCATGCTAAAAACGAAGCACTGATGAATCCCAGAAGAGCTAAACAACGTCCACATACCATGCTCGTCCATCAGAAGACTCAATATTAAGATATTCAACCAAATTTAGTCTATAGATTCAGCATAATCTCCACCAAAATGCCCAAGGGCTTTTATAAACTGTAGTCCTCAAGACAATGCAATTTTGGAAAAAGGTAGAAACAGAAATATCTATGTAACAGGATATGCTTGAGAAAACTGACAATGTAACAGAATATTCTGAGATGTAAAAGTATTACAACAAAAAAACAATAATCTTTTCAACAAAAGGTACTGGAAAAACTGGGTATCCGTATGTTTAAATTTGAACTTGGAATTCTGCACACTATATAAAAATTAGGTCTAAACCAATCATATACTTAAACGTAGAACTATTAAAATGCTTATAAAACACAGAAGAAAATCTCTGTAAACTAAGATTTTTTTTTTTTTTTAGGTATGGTACTTAAGCACAATTCATACAAGGGAAAAAATTCCCCACTAAGTTGGACATCGTCAAATTAACCTATTTGCAAATCCCATCACAAAGGACTTTTATTCAGAATATACAAAGAACTGCAAAAAATACCAAAACTGCATGGACTGTATCTCTCAGGCTAGATGAAAATCAACAGTCTGGCTCCCACCTTCTTCAACTGCACTTGATCTTTTCAGCAATCTTTCCTTCTACAAACGTCAGATATCCACTCCCATTACTCAAGCATTACCTTAAATCACTCACAGTCCCTATTTTAAAGGGGAAAAAAATATTATATAATCCTGTCTAGTAACAAAGACAATGCCACAGATAAAAGCAGAATTTTATTTTTAAAAATTAAATATAATGTGCTAAAAAAGATTTTATTAAACAGTGTTTAAGTATGTTAGCAAGGTACGAAAGACTGCTAAACAGCTAAATATTTTCCCAAATTTTAACTTTTCAATTAAAAACCCTTAGATTTATCTGTATCTTTTAGCCATGTGATTACTACCATCATGGCAATAAAACAATCAAAACTGACATAAAAATTATGAAATTCACTAGGAGACAACTTAATGTATGTACATAGATTTAATATATATGTATACAGAAGAATAAATTTATCCCTAGCTTTTACAATACTCCAGAACTGATAAAAACTTATTATTTTAAATGATCTAAACCTATTAGAGAAATGCAAATTAAAACCAAAAAGAAGTAACACAAGATACCCAATAAAGTGGCTAAAAATAATGTGGACCACACCAGTGTTAACAAGGACAGGGAGCCGCAGGAACTACTGTCCCCACTGATGGAAATGTACAACAATAAAAGCACAGTAGCTTAAATACCTACCACAGATCTCAGCTACTCCAGTTCTAGGAAATATACTCCAGAGAAATGAACGCTATTTCCACACAAATGTTCATAGCAACTTTATTTTTAATAGCCCCGAACTAGAAACAACCAAAACGTCCATCAATAGACGGAGGGATAAATGGTGGTACAGATCAACAATGGAGTAACATTCAGCAACAAGATGGAATTAGCTATCAACATATGCAACAATGTGCATGAATTTCAAAACAATTACATGAAATTTGAAAGTCACAGCTCCCCACCCCAAGAAAACAGTACATACTTTATGATGATTCCATTTATATAAATTTCTTAAAGCTGCAAACTAAATTAAAATGATAGAAAGCAAATCAGCCATTGGCTGGGGAGAGCTGTGAATTACAAAGAGGCTCAAGGAAATTTGATGGTTATGGACACTTCATTATCTTGAGGGCAGTGAAGACTAATGTTCTGGGGTTTAAGGGTATACATAAAACCGATCAGATCTTATACTTTAAATGTTTAATGTACTTTATGCATCTATGACAATTAAACTTACCATAAACTAGAGATGTTCTTCTAAACTAAAATCCAATGCAGAAAAGCAAACTGCATTGTGAAATTATGACCTTTAATTCCTTCTTGATTATCACTCAAGAAAAGATACAGAATAAAATGATAAATACCTAAAACTTAATAATGTCTGATCTTTTACAGATTTTAAAAATAAAAATAATGTGAAGTTATTTTTGTTCTACAAATAGATATTAAAGGTTTAGAAGACCTTTTATGCCTTGCAAATAACTCTGAAAAGTAAAATTGAATTCTATCTTAAGCCACAACTTTTACTTGTCCTTTTAAAGAATATTAATGATTATTTACCATTTCCCCTGTAGACTGACTTTGAGTGCCCCATTTTGAAATCAATTTTATTCCAGTGAGAAATTACACCTGCTAGTCAAGGACCAAAGGACCAATCAATAAAACAATATCTAAGAAATTCAGGCAATTAACAAATTTTAATTATAACCACCAATAATTTCTAGAAAGAAAAACTTTATTAAATAGTACTACCTTGAATGTTATATTGATAGTAATCAGGATCTTCAGATTCTTCCTTCACTGTCACAGCTGCCATTTCCAGAGAAATGCCTATAAAAGCAAATTAAATTATATAATTATACTTTGAGGCATTCAGATTGTAAAGGGAAGTCCCCTGTGCTCTGCTACTAATGCAAAATAATGCATTCAATTCCTATTTTAAAGGTTTTCAAAAGACAAATGCTTGCAAGGTGTCATGGGGACAAAAATAACCTAAAACCCAACCAAGACAAAGTTTTAACCACCCTACTAACATTCTGGGATTATTTAATGCTAAATCTGTCTTCCAGCAAGTTATCTTTAAAGAAAATTAGTCACACTGCTTTCATAGTTTAAAATATTTTAAATATTTTAAACTATTTAAAATCAATGAAAATCACCTGTAAACATCAATTTTAATGACCCAGTATTCCAGAGTAAAGATGGCATACTTCTTAGTGATTTTAATAATGAGATACAATGATTTTGTTTTTCCTCCTAACATGTCCCTTTATTAATAAAAGGTAACAAATCATACCTTTTAGCATAACACTTTGTCCACAATGAGGATAAATAATTTGAAGTAGACCTTTGTGGCAAGATATAAATGAGTGTATATTGTACAATTCCATGTAGAGGAAAGTCAAAATTAGAGAAAAGAAATCTCTGTTGTTAAAACTCAAGTAATGTCAATTATACTTCAAGAAAGCTGAAGAAAATTAAAATGCATAAGCCTTAGGTTAAAAAAACACACTCAAGCAAACAGCTGACTTTCAGAGAAGAGTAATGAGAGGGGAGAAGGAGAGCCCCTTCTTGGGGTGTCGTTAATAGTCTGTATCCCAGTGAGTGTTAGGTCACAGGTATTTTTATTCATTGGCCATATATACACTTATATTTGGCATATATTATACTTCAATTTTATTAAAAGTTTTAAAAAAGATTCTTAACAAACTCTTTAGTGAGTTCTTAATAAAAGGTATTTTCCCCACGTACTCAAAAACAAAGTATAAGGCAGAAAAAATAAACCTATTAAAAAAAACCTTTATAAATAAACCACTATGTGTACTATTAATCTATAATTAAGATGGTTAAAAAATTCAAAAAATATCATTTTTCTCAAGTCAGCAAGTCTATTTTTGGATCCAAACTATTCAGGAGACAAATACATAAATAAAGGGGAGAAGATTTACAAAATGGAGATTTCAGCACAATAAACTAAAACCTAAAGCGAGATTTCCTGTGATGTGAAAGAAAAGAGGGAAAGAAAAAAAGCGTCTGTGAAACAAACTGTGTAACAAACTCAAATGTTTATTCCCAATAAGGAGAATTCAACGCTGCCTTTCGTGCAGACCCCTCTAAAAATAACCTACATGAAAATTCTCATTCATTCAGTCTTTCTCTCTCTCATACACACACTTCTCCTAACCCCAACAATCCATCTCAAATGCCATTAGATTGCTCTGACCAAGACATGCAGCTGGATCAGGGAGCTTCAATGGCCCAAGCAGGCTGGCAGAAGGAGACTTATCTATTTATTTGAGGGGCAGAAGAAACTGAGCAACAGGCCTGGGAGACGGAGGAAAACGGGGGTCACACATTAGTGATGACAGCCCAGCCAAAGTGTCAAAGGGCCAGCAAGACAAAGAGGTTAGCAACGAAACCTGCGTGAAATGAAACATGTGAACATGCTACACAAGGTTTCCACGACTCTCAGAAAATTCTCCAGGAAAGGAAGGAAACAAACAAACAAAAAAACCCTGGGGTGTCCAAGGGTGGAACGGAAGACATGGGCATGAAAAAGCCATAGATGGAGATGGATAAACATATGTATGTAAATACAAATACACATAAACAGATACTCCATCTTTGCCTACTTAGAAGCAATGATATCCCAACTGCAGCAACAACATCTAGCACCAACACATGATTTCTTAGAAAAAGAAAAGAAGGGAGTGAGGGGGGAAAAAAGACAGACAAGAAAACACTAGAACTGCAATAAAACAGAAAAGAGAGCCAATAACAAGCGTTGGTCAAGCGACAGAAACCCAAACCCTCACACACTGCTGCTAAGCACATAAAATAATACAGTCACTAAGGAAAACAATTCGTCAGTAGCTTAAAAAGTGAAGCAAATAACCACAATTCACTCCTCTGAATCTACTTAAAAAAAGGTAATGAAGACACATCTCCGCACAGACACATATACAGATTTTCATACTGTTATTCAAAACAACCAAAACTGGCAAAAACTGAAATGTCCAATAAATGGTGAATGGATAAAGAAAAAGTAGCACATCCCATACAATGGGACAATATCCAAGTATGAACTATTTATATGAGCTACAAGGTTTTAGAAGATGTGCCTCAATCGTGAACAAGCAGCAGCAGTAATGTTAATAAATCATGCCACCTTTTGGAATAGATTTGTTCTACTTCATATCAAAGCAGTAAGTAATGAGTCCAAATACAAGCTTCTATATTAAGGGAAAGTCTTCTTTACTTACATTTCACAACTGATTCTAAAAGCACTGGTACATACCAGAATCTTCTGAGGGTTCTGTTTTTACTTTGACGGGGCCACAACTGAAAGGAAAAGAAATCCTGATGAAGGCCACTTACACACAGCACTCAAATGCCCGGATGTCACAGGATAAACTCACTCACCTGACCCAGTCACTGTAACAGTGACTCACTTTAAAATTCACATATTTATTCCCTGCATCAATGACTTGTCACTGAATCTAGAAATCTAATTCCAATCAACATTTTGGGAGGGAAAAGTAAAATAAAACAACATGGTCTTACTAGAAGGCCTTCCTATTCACAATGTGGTCACCAGACTAATCACACCAGCTTCATTCAGGTTAACTACTGCCATTCATAACTACTAAGTCAAAAAGTGCATTTTCACAGGCCCTCCAAAGGATCAGGCCTTTTTAATATTCTAATACATCAATAATCTAAACACTAAAACTTGCTGAAGTGTGGAGGTTCATTAGTACTAATGAAATATGCTTTACCTTCCACTTGGAGATAGCATTGACCTTTCAGCATCTGTAACCATCACACGACCACCTAGGTACAAAGAAAATATTAAGATTTAGATTTTTCCAACACTAATATGAAATATGACTATGATTCCAAAGGTCCTAACTACAGAATGAACAGGGGAAAGGGAATTCACAGCTCAAGGTCATTCGAATGAGTATTGCTGTTAGTTTGAAAGAGTGTCCTTCATTCTCCCCTCTAAGGAAGATATTTAGGGATGATAATCATCTAACAGCTTTTAGCCCCTCAACCCTCCACAAACCTCCCATTAATGAGAAAGCTCCTATTTTTATCAGTGAAACAAGTACACCAATATACTATTACTGAATAAGACAATACTGATATATAAAGAAAGTCAGGTTTCTATTAGGAGTAGATCTGGGGACTTCCCTGGTGGTCCACAGGGTATGACTCTGCACTTTGACTACAATGGACACAGGTTCAATCCTGGTTGGGGAACCAAGATGCAGCACGAGTCCATCTGACTCAGAAGAACTGGACAATGACTGCTAACAGGTACAAGGCCCTTCCTAAGGTGACGAGACAGGGTGATAGCTGTACATCTTGGAGACATACTGCAATCCACTGGCTTATACACCACAAAACGGTGAATTCTATGTTTGTAAAAATTTTTAAAAAGGAAGAAAGACTGACTCCATCAAATGCTGACAAAGATGCAGAACAACCAGAGCTCACACACTGCTGGTGGGAACGTAAACCAAAACCACCCCACTGAAAGCCACTTTAGCAGTGTCTTAAAAGCGTAAATATATAACTAGCTCGGGGAAGGCAATGGCACCCCACCCCAGTACTCTTGCCTGGAAAATCCAATGGACGGAGTAGCCTGGTGGGCTGCAGTCCATGGGGTTGCTAACAGTCGGACAGACTGAGCGACTTCACTTTCACTTTTCTCTTTCATGCATTGGAGAAGGAAATGGCAACCCACTCCAGTATTCTTGCCTGGAGAATCCCAGGGATGGGAGAGCCTGGTGGGCTGCCGTCTGTGGGGTCACACAGAGTCGGACACGACTGAGGTGACTTGCAGCAACAGCAGCAGCATATAACTAGCTACCGTTACGATCTCGCCATTCCCTTTGTCTACCCGGGAGACATGAAAACAATGTCCACATAAAAACTTGCACTCAAATATCATAGTGGCTTTCTTCATAAAAGCCAAGAAATAGAAACCCACATGTGCATGGGCAAGTGAATCAGTAAACAAATTGGGAGTATCTGTACCGTGGAATACTAGTCAGTAATAAAAAAACAGTATCTGTTGATACATGAAACGTGGAAAAATAGCAAAGCAAGAAGCCAGACAAACAAAAAGGAGTACATACTCTAAGATTCTATTTCCATAAAAAAATATAGGAAATCTCCGCTGACAACATGAGTGACAGTCTGGGGACAAGGCAGAGAGGAGGAGACTAATTACGATGGGGGGTGAGGAAGCATGGCAGTAAGAGGTTTCATTATCCTGAATGCAATGACAGTTTTCACGGCGTATACATGTGTCAAAGCTCAGCCAACCATACACTTTGAATATGTGTAGTTTAGTGTATATCAATCATATCTCAATAAGCCTGTTAAAAGTTTTTATACTGGAAAATGCAATCCCATTATAATTGCAACTTTTCAATTACTTTGAAAGTCGGTATGGCAAAAGAGACGAGCCATACAGAGCCACCCACCTGGACAACTCATTATTATAAACACTCTATAGAATTATTGTTTAACTAACCACTAGGCATCAATGTTTCAGAACATGTTTCTAGAATCACAAACTTCATAAAATACAAATGGCAAACCACAGCTAATCTGCAATACATCAGGGCAAAAAAATACTGATCAAGAAAAAATGAATTTTAACTTAAACATGAAAACCAAGTCTACACTTTCTCAATCTCAAAAAGGACACATACAAAAGCCTACAGCTAACTCAACGGTGAAAGCTCAAACGGCTTCCACCGAGTATGGAGAAACGAGGTGACGCTTGCTACAGCCACGTCCTACTCAGTGCTGCACTGAACATCCTTGCCAGACCAACAAGACTAAGAAATACAGGACACTCAGACGGCGAAGTCCAATGTCTTGATCTACATACAACACGATCCGCTCTGTAGAAACTCCAGAAATAAACAGGGTCAACTGACCAAACTGCCACAAAGTCGTTCCATATACTGTATGGACTGTATCCTTGAGATGGGTGAACTTTATTTATGGCATGTCAATGATACCATAATAAAGCTTCTAAAAATTTAATCTTTTCATCGTAGTGAGAATAACAGAGGTTACTGATCAGAAAACAATATATGCTTGGGTATCCATATATTATCTTGTCCTTTCACATTTACTTTGCTTAGAAGTTGCCAATAACACTGATTATTATCTTTTACAAGTCTGAAAGGGGTGCTGGTCTTTTAAATATCCCTTTTCCCTTCAAAAGGAGTATCTGGACTTCCCAGAAGGAAGTCCTGTTGAAAACCTGTGCATTTTTCAACGGCCCATCTTAATTCCCTCTTCCTCGTAAACTCCTTCCTGGGCTTCCTCCCTGGAACCTCCACTAACCGTTCCAGTGTGTTCTCCGTGCTCCTCCTGTAGGGACTCCACCCTTAGGCCACCAGTACTGGAAACCTTTACCGCTTACACACGGCTGTGCCTCCCCTCCCCACCCAGCCCTGTGTTCCATCTTTCTGTGCCCGCTCAGAAGACACTATGTAAATTAAATCCCTCATAACTCTGGAGTATGAGGGCAGATCCTTACACCCTGCAAACACAAAGCCCTGAATACATCATAAAGCAAGCGGCCGAGCTGAAAACAGTAAGTCTCTGGTTTTTTCAGCTCAATAGACTTTTCACTGGTTTATATATCTTACATCATATTCTCAAAGAAAATAAAGGAGACATCATTACAATGTATTAAATTTTGACACAGCAGGTTTAGTAACTGGTGCTGTTATACTGTAAGCAAAGCCATCACTTACCTAGGTGCTTCTTTGGCTCTAGGAAAGGTCTGCAGTAAAATAGAACAAAATATTACATGTAAACACAGAAAGTTATCAAAAAGTATAAATTTAAATGGCTTCTACAGAAAACAATAATAAAAACATATTAACTTAAGGTGAAGAATTATTCAACTTTATTTGAAAAAGCTATTGAGGGCAAAGGAGAAAGTACTTCACCTTTTAATGATAAATGAAATCCCTGCTTTGTTCTCCAAAATCCACTTCAGGGTTGCGAGATCATAGTTTTCAGGGTGTTTGAAAGCTACTCCTTCTGGAAGCCCCTGCACCACCACGGCTGACTGATCTCGGAGCATCTTTTCATATGGAACAGGCACCACTGTTGACTTGCCTAAAGCTTTCCCTGAGGTTAAGAGACAGGGAAAAGGCAGAAAGACAGTTATCATTGAATGGTAAAATTTGAAAAACTTAACCATGATCAGTAATCACGGTTCAATAAATGGCATTAGGAGGTTTTGGGGGGGTGGGGGTGGGGGTTGCCATGTTGCTTTCAGAATCTCAGTTTCCCAATCAGGGATTGGATCCAGGCCATGTCAGTGAAAAACCCAAAATCCTAACCACTAGGCCACCAGGGAACTCCCCCACATTCATGCTATTCAGTTCAGTTCAGTTCAGTCGCTCAGTCGTGTCCGAATCTTTGCAACCCCATGAATTGCAGCACGCCAGGCCTCCCTGTCCATCACCAACTCCCGGAGTTCACTCAAACCCACGTCCATCAAGTCAGTGATGCCATCCAGCCATCTCATCCTCGGTAGTCCCCTTCTCCTCCTGCCCCCAGTCCCTCCCAGCATCAGAGTCTTTTCCAGTGAGTCAACTCCTTGCATGAGGTAGCCAAAGGACTAGAGTTTCAGCTTTAGCATTATTCCTTCCAAAGAACACCCAAGACTGATCTCCTTTAGAATGGACTGGTTGGATCTCCTTGCAGTCCAAGGGACTCTCAAGAGTATTCTCCAACACCACAGTTCAAATACTTTCAAATACTAGAGAGCCCTATCCCTATGTTAGCAGTGGTCTAAACCTGAAACAAATTCAAAAAGCCAAAATGGAAAGTATATACTGATAAATTACACAAAAAATTCACACAAAAGGAAAGGTGCGATGGCCCACTGTGGTATAATATAATCTTTCATATACAATTCAGCCTCAGAACATGGAACCCTGACAAATCCTACTGTTACCATAAAACACCAAGCAATTTCGGGCAATTTTTTTCTCATTGAAAACTTATTAGATAAACACACCCTACATTCACAAATGAACGTATCCTCTCAGCTGTCTGTGGGTATCAGACAGGGGGGCCCACACATGCTGGAAATTCCAGTCCCCAGAGTTGAGTTTTACCTACAACTTCACAGTATACCCTTTATCCTCCCCCTCTTTCCTCTTTCCCTAAAAAGAGCTGTTTATTGTATAACTAGGAAACGGCAACCCACTCCAGTATTCTTGCCTAGAGAATCCCAGGGATGGGGGAGCCTGGTGGGCTGCTGTCTCTGNCCCCAGAGTTGAGTTTTACCTACAACTTCACAGTATACCCTTTATCCTCCCCCTCTTTCCTCTTTCCCTAAAAAGAGCTGTTTATTGTATAACTAGGAAACGGCAACCCACTCCAGTATTCTTGCCTAGAGAATCCCAGGGATGGGGGAGCCTGGTGGGCTGCTGTCTCTGGGGTCGCACAGAGTCGGACACGGCAGACTAACAAAAGGGGCTTTTTTCCCAGGGACTTGTTGAGATCAGCACACTTGTCAAAAATAAACAGGACTCTTCAGGTCATTATGCTGCCTCACTGCAGGTTTTCTGGTGGGGGATACGGATAGTGGTGAAGTTAAGCGTTTGTAGAAGAGGCAAGGGGTAGACAGGGAATCTCTGCACTCTCCTCTTTAATTTTGCTGTGAACCTAAAACTACATTAAAAAAAAAACAAACAAAACACAACTCTAACAGCTCAAGGTCACTCATAATGTTAACCCAATATCTGGGAATCAACTCATTCAATTGTGAAAGTGTGTTACGTGATTAAGTCAATTACTTAATCTGCCCTTTAGAAAAGTCAACTATATAACATATTTTTTGAGACAATTCAAGCGTATAACCCTACCATAGCAAAAGCAGAAATAGTCCTCAACTGTTTTTCTGAGTGTTTCAATCTCCACAGCATCGACACTCATCCGATTCGCCTGGGCTGTAGATTTCATTTTATGCATCTCTGCAGCCTTTTCTTCTTCTTCAACACCTGTAAAATATTAATGCTATAAAAGGTCCATATCCATTATCTTAATATTTGATTTTTGCTAAGAATATTTTTTCCAAATGCTAACACTTATGATTTTACAGAAAGGAAAGAGAAGAGGAAGAACTTTAAAAATAAGAACCTAAAAGACAAATGACTTGAATGGAAATTATAAGAAACAGAGATCATCTCGGAAACAAGAGCAGTTATAGGTGACAATTCTACCAAGTAAAAATTAGGTACTATTAATTTTAAAATGAAAAGATACCTTAGAGTAACTACAAATTTAGTATGGGAAGATTATCACCACAAAATCATTCTTGTTGCTAAGTCTAACACAAAAGCCCCTATAGACACTTGAGGTATGGCTACTGAGCACTTGAAATGTGAACAGTCCAAATTAAGATGTGTTGTAAATTTACAATATAGCCTGGATTTCAAAGATTTAGTGCCAAAAATTGAACGCAAAATACCCCATTAATAATTTTTTTGAAAGGCTCTTGTCTGGGAAATCCCACGGAGAGAGGAGCCTGGCAAGCTACAGTCCATGGGATTGCAAAGAGTCAGACTCAACTTAGCAACTAAACCACCACCCATCCTTCAAGGTACTAGACATTTTTACATTCGCCTATTCATTTTAAAATCCTCTAGGAGATAACAAAGTTCATCTTCCTAATGACTTATAGGGTTTCTACAGTGATTAACAAGATATGGATTAAACAAATTAGTGGTAGGGGAAAAAAAATCAAATAAAACAGAATTGCTTAGTATGCTTTCTGAAGGACTGTCTGTTATACAAGAAAATAACATATGATGGTGATAATGACCTTTAATTGAGATTTTTTTTAGAGATTTCATTTGTAAGGGGTTTAATTCTCAGAATGCCACCATCAAAATTGAAGCTCACAGAGAATGTGAAAACAGAAAGCAAATAGGTCTAAGAATATCCTGGCATCAATTATTTGTATTTAATGAAAAATGTAAACTGACCTAGTGCTGCTCACAGAAGGTGCTGACACTTAAGTTTGATGTGCTGTGCCCCTGGTTCTGGATGTCCCTTGTTAAAACCAGGAAATAAGATGGAAAAATATATCTGGGTAGAAATGTCACTGTTGATTTGTGAGCTATAAATGTTCACCTTTTAAAAATAATTTAAAAGTATAAACAAATGATTAATATGTAAGTTGATATAGAGGTAAAAAAAGCCAAAAAAACCCCATATGAGCCATCCTGTATTTTCTTTGTTGCTTTAATAAAGGATTTGCACAGGGGTACAAAAGAATAATTTGTATATTGATTATATATATTGAATGATAATGTTTTAGATGTCAGGTTAAAATATACGCACTAAAACAAATGATGCGTTCTCCTTACTTTTTATTAGAAAAATTTTAATTACCTAAGTGATTCACATTATTTTATTTCCATAGGATACTGTCTTTCAAAACCCTGGAAAAGAGCTTAGAACTCTCTTCTAAGAATTTCTAAACTGACTCATAAACCCATTGATTTGGTTTCAGAAGACAACTGATCTTATCTGCCAAACAGTTTATAGTAAACGAGTATTAGGTACTTAAGCATTATATACCAAAAGATTATTCTCTGTGGCATCAATGTTTTGGTAATAAAGAAAAAGTATGAATACTAACAGGCAGGGACTATAATTTGCAACTGAGGACGACTGCCCTAATACTTAGTTCTAACCACTGAAGAAGCCCATTAGCAAAGCATATAAGGAACAGGGATGTACACACAGCTGCCAGTGGGATTATAGTATTCATGGGACAGATGGCAACTGACACACACATAATCAAAGCAACATTATTAGTGCAAATTCAAATAGACAAACATAATCAAAGTCTTAAAAATTCTCAAAATGGTAAGAAATAATGAGGGAAAAAATTTAAACAGATTACTACCATGAAGCTTAAAAGATAATGGGGGGGTGGGGGAGGCAGGTACAGTGGAGGGGAGAGATGTTTTTTAAAAAACACAATTCAGAATTGAAATTAATGACTTAAGAATGAACTTTTATTCACCTATTATCTGCCTTAATGTATCGCGAATTGGATCTGACTTGATAATGGAAACTTAAGTTTGGATCCAAAGACAAAAGCTATGGATAGTGTTAGGTTAGACACAGATATGAACACTGTCATACTGTGGGAGGGTCTAGGTTTTAACACCCTACAGTAAATTTCTCTAATGCATTTGTTCCAATATCAAATAAACACATTACCTGGATGAGCTTCCGACTGGAGGATCACAAACCTCACTGAGAACAGAGGATAAGATGACTCCATCGAGGAGTCAGGAAGACCTGTGGAACTTTCTTCGTGCTTACTCAAACTTAATGCAGAAGAAAACTTTTTTCCCCCCAATACATCAAACATCTATCAGGAACAAGACTTTCTTATCTGAATTAAGAAATTTTAATCACTCTGACATTTCTCTACCTTCTAAGGTGTTTCACTAAGCCAGAGTCAAGCAAGGAGCACGGTACAATAAAGAGTGACTATTTTTCTTAAGCTCTTCAGTATTCCCCCTTGTATGTTACATGTCAGTGATTTCCTTTGAGCATTCCGAAATGTCACCACGGACTTCAGAAAAGTCTTTTTTAGGTATAAATCTCATTCACCTTTAGAAGCGAAAACAATGAGTTCTCCATAAATATAAATATTTATGGAATATAGAAGATAAAAAACCAATACTTACAGTATTTTACAAAATCTTTCTGAAAGTCCTTTCTAGTGTTGACAAAAGCACGTCCTCTCTCGGTTCCAACAACAAACACATCTGTTTCATACACTGCGATGCACGCCACTTCCGCCTTGGACTTGGCCAGTTCTTTACACTAAAATACAAAAATAGTGAGTCTTATGTTGCACACAGACATTTAAAGCACTCTTTCAGCTGGATGAATAAAAAAATCTTATCACATGACCAGCCTTAATGCCTCATCGAGAAGAAGGTAAAGTTTCTAGTTTCTGGCCTTAAGTTATCCTATCTAGAAGAGAGGTCTCATTTTTTTTAAAGAGACTGCTATTTCTAAATTGTTTATGACCTTGATTTTTAAGGATTCACAGAATTTTTATGAAAGAAGGGCAGAAATCCTTTGTAACCTATTATAGGTCAAAAACCCAAGAGACAGACTCAGACGTGCACACAGGCTTGCTGGTGAGCACTCCCCGCGACAGCAACCTTGTGAGGTGAGGGGCAGCCAGGTTCTGCAGAGCAAGAACCGACAGCTGCTGCGGAGGCGCTGCAGGCGCTCGGTAGCTGGTTCCGGCCTCCCCTAAGGCAGGGGAGACCCTGGGCAAGGGAGCCCCTCACGCAGAGAGGCCAGCAGTCCTGCAGGGGAGAGGGGCCCAGGAGCCACACTACAGCTTCCATCACAAATGCCCCCCTCCACAAGTATCTCCATACGTATACACCACTGGAAACCCATTCAGAAAGGTACACTTCTACTGAGTACATTTCTAAAAGACTAAGTATTCTTTAAAATCTTTACAAAAGAGTATACAGCCTTCCATTTCATGGATAAACAATAATTCATTTAGCACAATCTTTACAGAAAATGTTGCTGATTCCAATTATCACTCTGAAACACAACACTGAAAAAATAATCTGGGAACAAAATAGCTATGTGTATCCTGACTGACTTTCTTAAAAGACAGAGACATGAAACCACAGCCCCAAAACTCTCAAAGTAAAAACTTTTAAGGTCCTCAAAACCTACTGAAAATTGCTTTCTAAGAAGGGTCATCAGTTAACACTCCCATCTGTACTTCTAGAAGGGCTAACTCTCAGTATCCTAGCAAACGTTACTGTGCAACTTTCCCAGAACCATTTTTAAAAGTATAAACCACTATTATACTTTAGTATAATCAATAATCCAGAGAACTCCCTGGTGGGCCAGTGGTTAAGGCTCCGTGCTCTCACTGCTGGGGCCCAAGTTCAATTCCTGGCTGGGGACTTATCCCACAAGCTACAAGGCGTGGCAAAAAAAAACAAACACAAAACAAAAAAACCCCTAATAATCTAATGATTAGCATAAAAATCAAAGAGGATTAAAGAATATGGAACTTTAGACAGTTTTCTGTAAATCAGCTTATCTTTCATGCTATATTAGTGTTTCTCTATTGATGCATAAAGGTACTTCACTAATATTAGGCATAAAAAAGTTGTTTATGTAATTAAATACAAATTTACATACATTTTCTCCTGGTTTTTTATCTTGATATGACTATCTTTAAATTTTTACTCATCTAGAATTTAACTTAATACACGATAAAGACTTTCTTCCCCCAAATAGCCTATGTTCTCAGTATCACTTGTTGAAAACTAGCTTCCTCTCGTTGTTTTTGATTTGTACCATTACCACCCTCTAACTTCTTAAATGGGAATTACTTGCATGATATCGCTTTAAAATGGTATCTGGAATAAATCATTTTCTACCTACTTTCATGATCAGAAAGCTTCCGAGCTGTGATAAAGCCCCAGCAGGGAACTGTGGCCTTGAGGTGAGCCGACAGTCTCCTCAGCATGAGGGCCACTGCTGAGCTGAGGCTGTGCTGTAATACGTTTCTGTGAGACGGGCCCTGGCTGCTCACCTGTAAGGGGCTATTATTTACGTACCTTGTGATGAAGGAGGGTGCGTTCTTGCTTCACTATCCATTCTTAGTTGGACAACCCTGTCACCAAACTCAGCGTTTATGAAACAGCAAAGCAAGATTCACGTACTAAGGATTAAGATCAAAGCAACCTATGGGCCAAAGGAAGAGGGGGAAGCCAACCTGGAGCCTACCACACTTCACAGCACACAGCCGGGAAGAGGAGAGACTTTCACTCCCGCTGGTGAGGGGGAGATGAACCGGCCAAAGGCGAGGGGACTATGACGCCTATAACCTACCACACTTCACAGCACACAGCTGGGAAGAGGAGAGACTTTCACTCCCGCTGGTGAGGGGGAGATGAACCGGCCAAAGGCGAGGGGACTATGTCGACAGTCTGAGGGAGAGAATGGGTCCTGGGCAACATTATGTCATCCTACGTAAAGCTTAGTATTAAAGAAAATGACTTAATATCAACGGAGTAGATTTAATCTCTACATTATTTAACATGACAGCCACAACTGTTGACTGATTTTAAGACCAAAAGCGAGAAATAAGTGACATTCAGAGAGAAATAGTATATATGGTCACTAACCACTCTAAAATTGCTTTCTTGAAGGAGACAATTTTTTTAATTCCTATGTAGTAGAAAGAAGGGGGGAAAATGCCTTAATGAAAAAATAAGAGATTCCACTAGTATTCTGCTATATATACATATACATGTGTATGTATTATATTATATATATATATAAAATACTTAAAGACAGTAAATACACTGCCTCCTCCTGCTCAGAATATATAATTTCACTGTGTCAGAAAATACCTAAGTCTGATAGTTTTTAAATCTATGAACTCATACATATTCATAAAAACATGATAAGCAAACTATGGTACTATGATAGTAATACAGAAATGCAACAAAATAACTATTTTGCAATTATGTATAAATAAGTTTTTTTTAAGTAAAGTTACACTACATATTTGGTGAAGGCCACTGAATTCAGAAAATTGTTAATGCAAAGCACAATATAATAAAGAATAGATGTAAAATAGTGAAAATGCTCTTAAGGCCCCAAATTGTGGTAATGTTCTTTACACCGATACGGTAAGACACCAGCAACACACTACAATATACAAACTCACTCAGACTAACTTCAAATATCACACTCAAACTCAAAGTTAAGGCTTGCAAAACAAGGGATTGCCTAAGATATTAGGAGGTAGAAAATTGAAATTAAATGTAAAAAATTACACATCCAGGTAAGTTAAGAACATTCTGAAACATGGTATGCAGTAATATTTGATTTGAAAAGCTTAAATCCCATTAATTCAAGCAAAAAATCTGTATATACTAAAAAAAAAAAAAAAGTGTGTGTTTTCCAAAAACCAATCAGTTGCATTTTCACAAGCCCAGTGTTACCCAGTTGGAAACTTTACACAACTACAGAGCCATCTCACCATGGACTCAAGAGCAGACATGAGGAACGTCACCACCATCCTGCTCTCTGAGGACTCCTCGTCTTCGACAGGCAGGGTAGACACTGCTACTTGGGCCATGATCCCTAGGAAAGAGAAGCATTAGGAAAGTGAGTGCTAGAAATTCAGTGTCCCGCTCAACATATGCTTAGAGCTGTAAGGGTCCTCCGTGAGTTGCCTAAGAACCACCGAGAATGAGAAGTCCTGTCCGACTCCTTGGGATCCCATGGACTGCAGCCTACCAGGCTCCTCCATCCATGACATTTTCCAGGCAAGATCCAGAGGATCTTCCTGATCCAAGGCTTGAACCTGAGTCTCTCTCATTGTAGGCAGATGCTTTACCATCTGAGCCACAGTTTTCTTGCTATAGAGAAAAAGTAGAAGACTCAAAAACCAAGTATTCTAGGTACTCGCCTGGTGGTCTAGTAGCTAAGACCCCATCTTCCAATGTAGGAGGTGTGGGTTTCACCCCTGCTTGGGGAATTAAGATTCTGCATGCCACAAGATGCAGCCAAAAACTAAATAAATAAAATTTATTTTTAAAAAAAGTATTCTATTTGCCCCAAACTGCTATTATCCTATAAGATACAGAACCTATCCCCTAATTTTCCATCTAGTTTTATTTCCATAAAATTAGGTCAGCAGCACCTTCCAAAATAAATTTTGATGTCACCTAGAACTAGTTAAAATGTTTCCCAATGACAGAAAGAGGTAGTGCACTTCACAATCCACGAAGTTTATATCACAGTTCAACACACACTTCCTCCCTTTCTCCTGAGGGCTCTAATTACAGAAAAGTGGATGAAGCAGACAGGGGGGGGCACAGGATTTCTTTCTTTGGGGCTTTCCTGGTGGCTCAGAGGTTAAAGCGTCTGCCTGCAATGCGGGAGACCTGGGTTCGATCCCTGGGTCGGGAAGATCCCCTGGAGAAGGAAATGGCAACCCACTCCAGTATTCTTGCCTGGAGAATCCCATGGGCGGAGGAGCCTGGTGGGCTACAGTTCACGGGGTCACAAAGTCGGACACGACTGAGCGACTTCACTTTCACTTTTCACTAAGAAGGAAACAGGCTGCAGAACAATATCTACGATTCCTTTATAACACTTTCGCTCTAGAAAACTTCAGTGTCAGCAAAGAGGCTCAGCTGAATTCCAAGCACTATAAAAATGCAACATGTAAACCATTCAATAGGAAGTGTTGAGGAACCCCTGTGCTATCAGGAGTGTAAAATGGTGCATCCATTGTGGAAAACAGTTTGGTATTCCTCTAAAAAATTACTCAGAATTACCGTGATGCAGCAATTCCACTTCTGGGTATAGACTCAAGAGAACTGAAAGCAGGGATGTGAACAGGTATTTGCACACTCACGTTCACAGCAGCATTATTCACAAAAGCCAAAAGCTGGAACCCCAAGGGTCCACCGTCAGATGAATGAACAAACAAAACATCATACATCCATACAATGGAATGTAATTCAGCCTTAAAAAGGTATGAAGTTCTGATACATGCTTTAATAGAGATGAACCTTAAAAATATTATTACTCTAAGTGAAATAATCCAGATACAAACAGACAAATGTGTGATCCACTCAAAAGAGATTTCCTGCCAGACTAAGAGACAGCAAGTAGAATGCTAGTTCCCAGGGACTAGCAAAAGGGAGCACTGAGAAGTTATTATTCAATGCATACAGAGTTTAAGTTTGGAGAGAGACAGTGATGGTGGTCCCACAACACTGTGAATGTAACTAAGGCCAGGGGAATTTTAAATCATTAAAATGGTAAATTTTATATATTTATATAACAAAAAAATTTTAAGGCAAACATACATCATATAAAGACATTCTAAGAATCCAAAATCTAAAGCAAATTTTAAAAAATTCTAATACTAAAAGAATTGTTTTCCTATAAATAGCAGGCAAATTAGATGCCTATTAAAAACTATCCCCTTTCAATTCAGTTAATTCTAGGTTTTAGCAAGAGATCAAATAATGAAATGAAATTAACACGAGAGGGTAACTGAAAAATTAAGGGCCAACACTAATTCTATAAAACAAATACACATATATAAATTAACTTACTAAAGACACCTGGGTGTCTCTTAACTACTGTTGTCATTCAGTTGCTTCAGTGATGTCCGACTCTGTGTGACCCCATGGACTGCAGCCCACCTGGCTCTTCTTTCTGTGGAAGTTTCCAGGCAAGAATACTGGAGTGGGTTGCCATTTCCCTCTCCAGAGGATCTTCCTGACCCAGGGATCAAACACGAGTCTCCCGTGTCTCCGGTATTGGCAAGTGGATTCTTTACCACTGTGCCACCTGGGAAGCCCTAAGTTATATTTAAATTTACTTAAATCAAAATGGACAAGGCATACTGTTTTTCTATAATCACTTTCATTTAGAATATATTAATACTATCATTGTTTCTGAAAATTCATAGCATTTCTTAGTAATCTCACTTTTCCTTTAATTCTCTAGCAAGAGGAAAAGATGTGTTCTCATGTTACGTATAGTCACCCTCAGAGCCAGAACACTAGATCAATTTCCTGCCTACGGCTGCTCCCACCTCTCACCTTCAACTGCCACAGATATGCCATGATATCCATCACACTCAACGTGTAAGGACTGGGAGGGGCGCCATCCTAACAGCCTGTGGGGAAGCCACAGGAGACGAGAGCTCCCGCTTCATTATCGGAACTTCTCGGGACCATCTCAGTACTCTTTGATGGGAAGAACCCTGGAGGTGGCGGAGTCCAGTTGGGCTCCATGGGGAAGGCTGATTCTGTCTGGAGCTTTCTGCAAGTGGCTGCATCTGGATCACTTCCCTGAGAGTCCTTAGTCAACACGGCGTGTGGGACATTCCCTGGACCCCTAACCCGTGACTGCGTCCGCTCCTCTGGCCTTTGCCAGGAAGAAACTGTCACGGCCCCGCTGCATTAGCAGTGACCACACACCAGGCCGGGTGGTGACACGAGCTTCCAGGGCACGAGGCCTGACGGGCGGGCCCTCCCAGAGCCAGGAGCAGGAAAGCCAGGCTGGGGCGCCCCAGACCACCAACCAGCTCCGAGACCCCGGCGGGCTGCCCTTGGCCGCCTCCTCTCTGATCAGAGACACCCAACCACTCACCTCCTAGGAAGGGTCTTTTCACCTCTCACCCTACACAGTCAGTTTAAAATAAGAGCAAGACAGACAAAAAAGAAATAAACATTTATTAAACATAGCTATCATGTTTTATTAGTCACTTTTACATATTCACAACAACCCTGGGAGAGAGGAAGAGTAAGAACAAAACCAAGTATCCAGGGAGCCGAGGAAAAAAAGAACTTTGAAGGGCACAGCACCTCACAAAAAGGAAATAGGCGCTCTTCCTGGTTTAAACAGGGGTGTGTGTGTCTGTGTGTTAAACAGGGAGGCTGTGTTTGTGTGTCTGTGTCTCGTGTGTCTAGAAATGAGCAACAACAAAAAATCCCCAGGATACGATCTGTCATATCAAAACTCAGAAGTCTCCCAAATAGAGAGACTATGAAACAAAATAATTTCAAGTAACTAAAATGGAACAGTGAGTTCTCTGGAACAAAAAGGGAAATGACCAAAATGACTGTGTCCTCCATGTAAGAGTAAATACAAAAATGGCGGATGGCTTTAAATCTTTTTAAACACAGAGAAGAAAAAATGGACTGAAACAATTCAGAATGTGAGCAGTGTGCAGAGTTTAGATTTTCTTTAGTTCAGTATGTTTATCATTCACTGGGCATCTTGACTAAGGACTGTCATCCTTTGGTTGTGGCAAATTCTCTGCTATTATTTCCTCGGGGCTTCCCTGATGGCTCAGATGGTAAAGATCCACGTTCAAACCCAGGGTTGGGAAGATCTCCTGGAGAAGGAAATGGCAACCCACTCCAGTATTCTTGCCTGGAGAATCCCATGGACAGAGGAGCCTGGCGGGGTACAGTCCATGGGGTTGCAGAGTCAGATATAACTGAGTCACACACACACACACACACACACACACACACACACTCACACTCACACTCACACACTCACTCACTTTCCTCAGGTATTGGTTCTGTCCCATTTTCTATCTCCTATCCCACATTGAAGCTCAGATTAACTGTATGTTAATCCTTAAATCTCTTACTCTCTTCTGTATGTTTCTCATTTATCCTCCCTGAACTAAATTCTGGTCATCTGACTTATCTTCCATTTCACTCATTTTTTCCTTCACTTGTACTTATTCTGTTAAAACCACCCATCAGGTTTTTTACTCTGTTTATAATTTTCATTTATACAATTTCTGTTTGCTGCTATGTCACATTTAAAATTTTCTTCACCCCAAAGATTTTCAAGCTTGACATATTTCTTTAAACATAGTAGTGGGAGTTGTTTCATAGTCTAGGATAATTCAAAATCTCAAGTCTTTGCCGTTGCATTTCTGATGTTTCTCATAGTTTTCCTTCAAATGTATGGTCCTTGTTCCCATGTACACCAGACTGTCTTTTACTGTATCCTGGTCGTTTTACATCAAAACCTTGTTTTATACATGAGACCTGGTGTCTGGGAACAGTACCTGCCTGGGAGATCACCATAATCCAAGGATTCACCTTCCTCGGATCCACTAGATGTTAACCCAGACCACAAACAGGAATACAAGCTGGCTTATTTCTTAATCAGTCTCATTCAGTCAGGGGCGCCAGTTATGGAGGGGAATGGTGACTCTGACCCCTGAATTTTGTGCAGATTCTATGCTTTGGTTTCAGCCTCTTCAACCCACAAGCCCTCAGGACAAAAGAGATTTCCACTTCTACTATTAGTTCCCTTAAAAAATAATTTTGGGGGGCCCGCTGTGCAGCTACGGGACCTTAAGTTTCCCGACCAGGGATCACACCCTTGCCGCCTGAGGTGGAAGCGAGGCGTGCTAACCACTGGGTCCCCAGGGAAGTCCCCTGTCCTCCCGTTAACATTAGCTTTCTCATAACAGCTCTTCAAAATTCCTACCAACCTTTTGGTATTTTACAAAAGTTTTTCTTTATAATTCTAGAGCATTCTTAGCAGTCCCACCAACTCTGGGAACCACACCTAATTTACAATAGTCTTTATCTTCAAGAATAATTTATGAATTAGCCAGAACTACTATTAAACTGCAAGGTTACCCAATTCAAAGCACCACAAGTAGACAAAGGAAATTTTCTTGTTTTATTCAGCCTAAAGGTGGCACTGACTCCATACAAAGCCAGTCAAGGAACACAAGGGACATCATTAGACTTCTATTCCCTTCCGGCAGACCTTACTTCTCCTTAAGAAGATGAGTTTTTTCCTAAGACGAAGATGACAGCCATGCGTATATCTTTAAAGTTTGGCCACACACCTATTCTGTGATCCCTGTACCTTCTTGGTACCTTCTGCACAGAAGGTCTGGGGATTTGCATCCCAAGACCACTTAAGTGGCTAGTCAGAACAAGACTACCTGGGATACACTGTGATTGGCAGTCCAGCTAGAGCTGCGTGGAATAGGAAGGGAAGGGAAGCAGTTATTCAGAAGGCAAAGCAGGACACTGTCATCAGAGGAAGGGCTTGATAAAAGTGCTCAGAGACACAAAAATCATGGCTACCAGAGTCCGTTCCACCTTCTTTCCCGCGTTTTCAATTTCCTTACTTCTTCAACTCCAAATGTTTAACTTCATCTTCTGTTTCCCTGATTCGATTTTAATTCTCATTTGTGAGTTTCAAAACTGAACTTAATTGGCCTGGTACTGTTTCACCTTTTTATCTTTTAACCTGTCAGTTATTGTCTAAGAGAATCGACGCCTTCTTTTATGTCTCTGAAAAGGGGCTCCAGCCTGTACAGTCTTCTTGGGCTTCTCACTGGGTCCCTTTCAGGGATTAGGCTTGTCTGTGTCCTCACTGTACTGATCCCGTCTACCTCAAAACAAGCCAATAATTAATTCCATGTAAGTGCTTGGGTTTTTTATGGTTTGTTTTTGCTGTAACCAGTGTGCCTGCTACTTATTTATTTATGGCCACTCGCTCTGCACAGCCTGCAGTATCTCAGTTCCCCAACCAGGCAGGGATGGAACCCAGGGCCCCTGCAATGCAAGCATGGGGTCTGAACCACTGGGCCACCAGCGAAGTCCCCCATGGAAGTGTTTTCATTTGACCACACTTCCAATTTTTAATTTATTGATCCTTGCCGTTAATGCTGAGCAGCACAATAATAAAGAGGTTTTATACTGAGTCAAACTGAGCTCTATAACATTTTGACATAGGCCATCATCGCTCTAATGAAAAAACTGAGACACTAAGATTTCTGATTGTATTGTCGCTCTAATGAAAAAACCGAGACTCTAAGATTTCTGATTGTATTGATTTCTAAAGTATTGCTAAAATTTCAAATTAAGTAACAACTACTTCAAATTAAGCTTCAGGTCAGATTGTTAAATCAGTCGGGGGAGAGGGGTCATAACTCTGATCTTGGGTTTTTTTTTTTATTACATTTATATCTTATTTCTTTTTTGTGATGTTATGGTTATTTTCAACAAGCATTTTTCCATTTCAATCTTAAAGTTACAATCTTAGATCAAGAAGAAAATTCAAGATATTTTAGTGCAACTTCTTTGTTCCATTATATTAGAAATGAGAAACCCAACCCAACAGGATTAGCTGTCTGGATAAAGTCATAGAGACAGCTAATTTTATAATCAGGGACTAGAATTATATCTCCAAATTCTAACTTTCATGCACAAAAATAATCCAAGAAAGGCAGGTTAAAAGGTGATTAGAACTGTACTACTAGGCAATCTTTCTAAGGCAGCAAATTAACTAGCACTTAGACGCAAACTGAAGCAAAAGTATAACATCCTTTTTCTCCAAAAGGCAAATACTAGAGGAGAAGGCAATGGCACCCCACTCCAGTACTCTTGCTTGGAAAATCCCCATGGACAGAGGAGCCTGGTGGGCTGCAGCTCATGGGGTCGTGAAGAGTCAGACACGACTGAGGGGCTTCACTTTCACTTTTCACTTTCATGCACTGGAGAAGGAAATGGCGACCCACTCCAGTGTTCTTGCCTGGAGAATCCCAGGGACAGAGGAGCCTGGTGTACATATGGACATACAACAGCACTTTCTGAAAAAACAAAGACTATTGTTCAAAGAAATAAACATGAACGATTTGCAGACTGACTGTCTAGACGGCGCGTACTTTACGTCACTAAACTCTGCTGACAGGCACTGTCAGGCACACACATCACCATTAACAACGACTAACAGCCATGAGTCGTTTAAGCAACGCTTATTTAGTAAAATCCGAAAACCAAGATCCATGGTCAACTAGAAAGAAATGGATTTGAGCTCAGCCAGGCCCCAGGCTCAATATTTTCTTCTCAAAAATTTCATTTTCAGTTTTCTATAGACAGTTTAAGTTCTCTGTTATTTTTACTTATTATAAGCAACTAAGAGCCACACTGTACATTTAGTTAAGTATGGTGAAATAAACTTTACGACTACAAAAACCAGTAAGTTTCCCAACTCAGTGTTTTATTTCTAGAGCCGCAGATACCTGGATCAATTAAAACTGAGAAAACATTAACAATCAATTAACTTACTTACCCCTGGGATATTGGCCATGGAAGGCTATAGACAGTATTTAGGACAGATAATATGGTATTCAATTCTGCAACTAAACAGGCTTAAGAGTTTAAAAAAAGGGGGGGAATACTTTAATTAAGCAGAAAATCTTCTACCGAAACTTAATTTTTCGACCCGCACTCCAGCAAAACGCAGCGTGGCTCTCCTGTGCGGTGGTAGCTTCCACTGTACCAGCATTTAACTCGAGCTCTCTCTTCCTTGGTTGTTTTTGGTTGTGATTTGGTAGCTTCAGCTGGTAAAGAATCTGCCTGCAATGCAGACACCCCAGTTTGCTTCCTGGGTCAGGAAGATTCCCCTGGAAAAGGGATAAGCTACCCACTTCAGTATTCTTAGGCTTCCCTGGTGGCTCAGAATCTGCCTGCAGTGCGTTGATCCCTGGGTCAGGAAGATCCCCTAGAGGAGGCATGGCAACCCACTCCAGTATTCTTGCCTGGAGAATTCCACGGAGAGAGGAGCCTGGTGAGCTACAATCCACAGGGTCACAAAGTGTCAGACAACCGAGTGACTAAACACACACACACACCTTTTTTAGTGTCTCCATTATTTCAGATCTAGTCTCAGGTTATTTTTCTGTTTATAAGGTTAGCTAAGACTCAAATTTACCAATTCATTTAATTTTACTAAGATCCATGAAAGCCAAATTTCAAAAAAATTGTGACTAAAGGCATCATTACAGTCTTAACTATACTCATCTTCAGCGAGAAATGTAAAATAACTTTAAGTATCACTTAATTCTAAGAACAGTAAAATAGAATTTCAAACTTTTATAAAATTCTGATTTTATAAAAGTAATTTTTTTAAACGAAGAGAACTAAGAAAAAGCTAAAATTCATCATCTAAGATACTATATATTTTGTCTTTAGATGGTACCTAAAATAAAAAGCAAGGACCTAATAGCTGAATCAGCTGATTTTATCCTAAACAAGATTCAATTCCATTAAAATTAGTATAGGTTATCGTGTAATATTACATACTGGCAATCTATTAGGCTGCCTAAAAATTTCTACCTCTGAAACTTGTATTTAATAGCTCTGTGTTATAGCTACAATATCCTAAAAGCTAAAGTTTTTTTTTAGGAGAGAAAACTTCAGTCAGTTCAGTCGCTCAGTCATGTCTGACTTTGTGACCCCATGAATCGCAGCACGCCAGGCCTCCCTGTCCATCACCATCTCCCGGAGTTCACTCAGATTCACGTCCATCGAGTCCATGATGCCATCCAGCCATCTCATCCTCGGTCGTCCCCTTCTCCTCCCGCCCCCAATCCCTCCCAGCATCAGTCTTTTCCAATGAGTCAACTCTTCCCATGAGGTGGCCAAAGTACTGGAGTTTCAGCTTTAGCATCATTCCTTCCATTCCTTCCAAAGAAATCCCAGGGTTGATCTCCTTCAGAATGGACTGGTTGGATCTCCTTGCAGTCCAGGGGACTCTCAAGAGTCTTCTCCAACACCACAGTTCAAAAGCACTGATTCTTCGGCGCTCAGCTTTCTTCACAGTCCAACTTTCACATCCATACACGACCACAAGAAAAACCATAGCCTTGACTAGGCGGACCTTAGTCGGCAAAGTAATGTCTCTGCTTTTGAATATACTATCCAGGTTGGTCATAACTTTTCTTCCAAGGAGTAACCGTCTTCTAATTTCATGGCTGCAGTCACCATCTGCAGTGATTTTGGAGCCCAAAAAAATAAAGTCTGACACTGTTTCCACTGTTTCCCCATTTATTTCCCATGAAGTGATGGGACCGGACGCCATGATCTTCGTTTTCTGAATGTTGAGCTTTAGGCCAACTTTTTCACTCTCCACCTTCACTTTCATCAAGAGGCTTTTTAGCTCCTCCTCACTTTCTGCCATAAGGGTGGTGTCATCAGCATATCTGAGAGTATTGATGTTTCTCCCGGCGATCTTGATTCCAGAGAAAAGTTACTCATCCCTAAAACGTCAGTTTACATTTAGTGAAACCACTGTGGGTTGTGAACAAAGATTTTATAAACATCTTAAATTTTTTTCAGCATAGTACCATTTGTTCTGGTCTTCCCAGGTGGCTCAGCAGTCAAGAACCAACTTGGCAATGCAGGAGACGCAGGTTCAATCCCTGGGTCCAGAAGATCCCCTGGAGGAGGAAATGGCAACCCACTCCAGTATTCTTGACTGAGAAACCCCATGGATAGAGGAGCTTGGCGGGCTACAGTCCATAGGGTCGCAAAGAGTCAGACAGGACTGAGCATGCACGAACCATTTGTTCTAATTATGTCCACTGAGCAGTTTCTAAAGAAAATGTATTTATAGTAATTCATTGACTCCATTAGTTTAACTTTTGCAAGATCCCAAGAAGCTAACTTAGTATTTTCACATGTTTATTGTGACAGCTGCCAGACACATTTTACAAAGCAGATCTTTTCTAACATAAGACTAGTTGATAACTTAGAAAGTAAATTGCCCACAATCACAGAATTGTTATATTATTAGAGTCTCATCCATATATGACTGTTCTTAATTCCGAAGTTCTTTTAAACTACATTATACACTGTACAATATAACCCAATTTTTAACATTTTTCAAATTCCACTACCCACAATATTTAAATTTCATTGTTTTTTCAAGGCCTTAGGTTAACTCCTCTACATGAGGTTTTTAGGTTCAAACACTAAATGTCACCCCTAAAAATGTTTAAAATTCTCAGCCTAAATTTTTAAAATTCCCAGCATTCCACAATGCTAAAAAGACAAGAGATATTTTCATTATCCCGTACTGCCTCACAAAACACTTACTAGGCAAAGGAAAATATAGCATACATCATCCACCATCTTAACCAAGTGTTCAAAGTAACTCCAATCACAGGACAAATAAAATAAACATCATGCCCACCCAGCAAAACCCAAGAACACTGTGATGTTCCTGTCCAAAAGGCACTGGACAAACCAGAGCTGAGAGTCATTTTATGAGATGACTGCTCTGTGACCTTCAAAAAGGTCAAGGGCATGAACATCAAAGACGGAGGAACCGCTCTACAGTGAAGTATATTATACAGATGGGACAACTGGATGAGAAGTGTGACACTGGGGATTCCCTCGTGACTCAGTGGTCAGGACTCAGCTTTTATTGCCAAGGCCGCAGTTCAATCCCTGGATGGAGAACTCAGTGCACTGCTGGGCTAGGCCCTTGGCTACACACAGCAGTGTTTGGCAAAACATGAACGGGCTTGCAGATGAAGGGCATGTGGGAAATCTTTGTTTGTCTGCTCTTCTTATAATTATTTTGTTTAAAGTGTTTCAAAATTATTTTTAAATATTTAATGCATATTAATTAAAACATAGCCACTAATTAAAATCCCTCCTACTTTTGCCTGACTTCAAAGGGATTCTAACTTTTTTGCTTTTGCAGTCAGAAGTGGAGTATTAGAACTGGGAGAGTGAAGGATGCTACAATGTGATTACTGATTAGAGTTTCATGCCAAAGTATAAACATGTACACAACTTTATCTAAAGACTGTCAGAAAAACTTTTCCTATAGACCATGTATCAATCAAATGGTGTATCAGGGCCTTTTAGTTTCAACAGTACTGTGTCTGGGTTTGGGGCCAGGTCCTCCATCCAGTTCTGCACAGTCAGAACTCATGAAACACTGGTTAATTCAAGATGGATCAAGGCTCATTTTTAAGTCAAGGCTTTTAAGTTTTTATAGTAGGCTACGCTTACATTTTAAGATGTGTTAAGTTGCTTTGGTTGTGTCTGACTCTGTGACCCTATGGACTGTAGCCTGCCAGGCTCCTCTGCTACTGCTAAGTCACTTCAGTCGTGTCCGACTCTGTGTGACCCCATAGACGGCAGCCCACCAGGCTCCCCCATCCCTGGGATTCTCCAGGCAAGAAAACTGGAGTGGGTTGCCATTTCCTTCTCCAGCGTATGAAAGAGAAAAGTGAAAGTGAAGTCGCTCATTCTGTCCGACTGTTAGCGACCCCATGGACTGCAGCCCACCAGGCCACCCCATCCATTGGATTTTACAGGCAAGAGTACTGGGGTGGGGTGCCATTGCCTTCCCCGCCAGGCTCCTCTATCCATGGGATTTTCCAACCCACTGGAGTGGGTTACCATTTCCTTCTCCAGGGGATCCTCCCGACCCACAGATGGAATTCAAATCTCGTCTCCTTCATCAGCAGGCAGGTTCTTTACCACTAGTGTAAATTCTTATTTCTGCAGAAATAAAGTCTGTAATTTTATCAGTAAACATCAAGCGATCTCTCAAGACAAAACAAAATATATTGCAAAGGTTAGGATTTGAAATGATCTCCAAGTGTTTACTTTCATACTTAAAACATTATACTCTCTCCACCCTATTTCCAAAAAACTGTTGAGATAGCTAACAAAAATAGTCTAATTTTTTTCTTTTTTAAAAAGCCAGGGGGGACTTCTCGGATGGTCCAGTGGTTAAGAACCTGCCTTTCTATGCAGGGGACACGGGTTCAAGCCCCGGTCAGAAAACTAAGATCCCTCATACCTTGGGGCAACTAAGCCCACACATTGCAACTAAGACTGGATCACAAGTGCAATACTGAGTTTCACAGTATCCAGAACAGTCTTTGTAAAACAAACACACACCTTATCAACTATTCAGGAATATCCGTAACTTTTCTCAGCACTAGTTTGAAATTTTTCACACATGTATAAAGTACACTTTCATACTGATAGTCCAGAGTTTTTTAAAAGTAGCAGCTTTCTCTACCAATACACAAAGAATGTACTCCTTTTACTTTACTTCAAGTTTAAAAAACATTTGGTTTACTTTTTAAACTGGCTCGTTTGTCTTTTTCTAACTTTGTATGAATTGGAGGAGGAAATGAAAATCAAGTAAGTGGCCTAAAAGCTCCATCTTTTCTCTTTTTAATGTATTGTCCACAGAAAGCAGGCAACAGAGCCAAGCAATTATGAACGGCAGCTTTGGAATCAGGCCAAAATTCTGAATTAAAGGCCTAGCTCCAATATTAGATATGGCTGGCTGTGGGATTCTTTATTCCCAAATCTCCTAGTCTGGAAAGGACAATAAATATGTGAACGTAACTCACAAGGTTCCTATCAGAATCTGTCAAGTACCTGACAGAGTGCTAAACATAAGCATCCCATAAGCTGAATAAGCACTTAATTGTAAATTTAATTAAATCACTTATTTCTAAAATGCACACATATGGGGGCTTGTCCACACTCTGGGCTCCCACTGCAGTGGCGGGCCTGGGTTTGACTCCTAGCGGGGAAACTAAGATTCCGCACAGCAAACTAAGATCTCTTCACCGAAGCCAAATGAAACAAATCAAACAGTCAAATCCCAGGAGACAGAAAGTAAACCGGGGAGTGCAGGGCTGCAAGGAAGAGGGAATGGGCTAACGGGCAACTTCAGTTTAGGAAGATGAAAAAGTCCTGGCGCTGGACTTTATGATGGCTGCTCAACCCCGTGACTGTACAAACCGCCCTTAACAGCGCTTTGTGGTATGTATCCTTTACCACATTTTTTTTTAAATCGCTATAAGGAACTATCTGAAAGAAAGAGGTTTTCATGGTGGAAATGGCCAACACAAATTCTTCACAAAGGGACAAACTCATTTTTCAGCGGTTTTCTCTGCTATTGAGAGATCTGTTCAGCTCCACCTAAATTCTGCCCCAAGGAAATCGATAAAAAGAAAAAGTAAAGATCCAGCAATTCCACTAAGCATACACACAAAAAGCTTGAAAACAGTGAAGACTCAAAATACTTGTACAGCATTGTTCATGTTGCAACACTGTAATGTCCAAAAGGTAGAAACAATCTAAATGTCCATCAACAGATGAGCAGAAAACAAAATGTGGTATATCATGCAGTGCAGTATCATTCAGCCATTTTAAAAAAAGGAATGACGTTCTGATACATAGAACAAAGACGAACTTTGAAAATATGATTCCAAGTGAAACAGCCAGACACCAAAGGACAAGCATTGCATGATTCCACCTACATGAACTATCTAAAATAAGCAGATTCAGAGACTAAAAGTAAATTAAGAGATTTCCAGGAACTCCAGAGAAGAAGGAAAGGGAAATTACCATTTAATGGCCTTCTATCTGGGGCAACGAGAAAGATTTTAGAAACAGTAGTGATGGTTATACAATGCTGTGATTGTAATTAAAGGCACTGAATTTAAAAGGCTTAAAAATGCTTTAAATGGAAAAAAAGAAAAAGAACAGGAGAAAAGTGGGAAGCAAACAAAAATTTCCCTGAACACCTTTAGGCACTTTTCAAACTAATTCCAGTACTAGGGTCAATCTCTTTGCACTTTCCTTACTTATAAAGTGGGCATTTTACATGCTGTCATCCTCCTTTGTCAAATTATCATTTCAATAAAGTAATCTAAGTAGTTCCAAATACTTTTTAATTTTAGTGCAGTTCCACTATCTCATTTTCTTTAAGTAAATTTTGGTCTGAAAATTCAATCGAGACAAAACTCTGTTCACATTTATGTTATAGTCAATACTAAGAGCTTTTTCAAAATATATCAAATTCTTAATAATGAACAAGATATAAGCAGTTTTCTCAGGTATCATTTAACTGTCCATTTCTAGTGAAAACACTAAGGTGAATGAGACCTAACCACAATTAAGACAGCTAAACTTTTCTT
Organism: Oreotragus oreotragus; assembly: GCA_006410675.1. Lineage (NCBI taxonomy): Eukaryota > Metazoa > Chordata > Mammalia > Artiodactyla > Bovidae > Oreotragus > Oreotragus oreotragus. Next base: position 692,468 of record SJYX01013596.1, read on the forward strand.
ACCTTCTTTAATTGCCCAATAAAAACAAAGAAATTCCAATTGCCCTTCAACACATTTATGAGTTTCTATCTCAAATATAACAACAGGGCAGGGGTGGGGTTGGGGGAAGATACTGCTTTGAAAACTTGTGTGATAGCTGAAGAAAACTGGTGGAGGGATTCTGTGTTGGGTAACCAGTTCTAAAGGCTATTTTCCAATTTTAAGTTTACTAATTACAAGGCAGGCATTAATCTCCATTATAGAAATTCACATTATAGATAGCTGTCTACTAACCAGGGCTCATTTTAACCAGATACCCCAAATAGGACCAAACACTTGACTACACTCTGATTCTACAATTATACCAGAATACAATCACATACAGGTTTCCCTGGTGCCTCAGATGAGAAAAAATCTGCCTGCAATCCAGGAGACCGGGGTTCAATCCCTGGGCCAGGAAGAGGCCCTGGAGATAGAAATGGCAACCCACTCCACAATTCTCACCGACGAATTCCCACGCACAATCACAGACAGTACTTTAAGCTGAGGAACAGGTGATGTATTTCCTTTGCCATCCTACAAAGACAAAAACACTTTGTCAGAAGGGGAAAATCCCCAAAGAACAATTCTTGCCCTCACAGAATTTACATTCTCCAGAGCCTATGGAGATTAACCTTGTAATCAGTATAACAAGGATTGGTATCACATGCAGTTTTTATTTCCTTAGGAAATTCGATTTCTGTAAAGTATTAAACGTAGTATTTAATTTTAATTCATTCAATCTTCAGAACAACTCTAAAAGAGAAACAGTTTCTATTATCATCATCCTTTTAATACAAAGGTAACACAGGGAAACTGGGATACAAAGATTGGAAGGGGAACTGTTCAAGGTAACACAGATGGAGTAATTTCAGAACCTCTGTCAAAAGGCACCCACTAAGCCATACGATGGACAGGGAGGCCTGGTGTGCTGCAATTCATGGGGTCGCAGAGTCGGACACGACTGAGCAACTGAACTGAACTGAACTGAAGCCATACTCTGTCTCACTCAGCCATAAGTTCATTTTGCCTCTGAAGTTACACTTTTTAAATAAGCAAATTCTTTTAAAGTCCTCCATAATTTTTCAACTTACAACCAAGGAACATGAGTCAATCTGCCAACAACTCTGACAATCCCTATGCAACCTTTTCTTACTTTCCCACTAGGTCAAAGTGGGAAAAAGCAGAGGAGCAGTGACAGAAACAGGCACGGAGTATGAAGACAAGGACTGCAGAAACAAAGAGGAAAAAAAAGAAGAAAAACGAGAAAACTGCATCTGGGAGCGTTCCAGTAAAGGAAAGCCAAGAAAGAGGAAAATGCTAAAGGAAGAAAAAGAAAGAGTAGAAGACGAATATTAAGATGCATTCAGTATTTCTGATTTATGCACCTAATTCTTTCCAGTATTATATACACACATTCTCTCAAATACTAATTCTTAGTTTTACTACCCCCACACAGCTACACACTGGTTAATAGAGTATTGCTCTTCATATTGGGGTTTCCTTTGTGGCTCAGCTGGTAAAGAATCCCCTGCAATGCGGAAGACCTGGGTTCAATCCCTGGGTGGGGAAAGATCCACTGGAGAAGGGAAAGGCTACTCACTCCAGTATTCTGGGCTGGGTCGCAAAGTGTCCGGCAACTGAACGACTTTCACTCCTTCACACTGCCATACTGCCATTTAAGCTCACTGATTACAAGGAAACCCAACTCCACAATTGTGATGAACTGATTAATTACATTTCCTACCTTCTTTTAGTAACAATGAATAAGCTTAACTCAAATAAATGGAGACAACTTTTGAAGAAAAAAGGTACCAATGTAAGGACCTTTAGTAAACTATTAAAAAAATTCTTGGTAATTATCTTTCAGGTGTGTGCGTGTGTATTCAGCTCTGTCTGCCTCTTTGCGACCCCATGACTGTAGCCCACCAGGCTCCTCTGTCCATGGGCTTTTCCTGGCAAGAATACTGGAGTAGGTAGGTTGCCATTTCCTTCTCCAGAGGATCTTCCCGACCTAGGGGCTGAATCAAGTTTGTCTCCGGCATTAGCAGGTGAATTCTTTACCTCCGGGCCACCTGGGAAGCCCGTATCTCTCAGGTAGATTACCTCTCTTACATTTCAGGAAAAGTGAAATATTAATACTATTCTCAAAGAGAATTAAATCTCAAACAATTTTTCAAAAAAATGCTTTCCCTTAGACATACATAAAAATCACTTGATCAGCATCTTTTTAAGCCACTTAGACAATTTCATGTTAGTTACACCACAGCAGTTATGTGAAGAGACTGCAATATTTGAAAAATTCATATTTTCAAAGAAGAATGAAACATGATAGAATTTAATTAGGTAGAATGCACAGTAAATAGCTGGTCACCAGTAATAACAGAAAAGGTGAAGTGTTCAGAACTTTTTTAGTCTTTTGATTTACTTGAGCAGAGACCTTGTCTTTTATATTTTATGTTTTGGAACACACCATCGATCTAAGGATCTTCCAAATAAAATGATAGAACATTACTAGAAACTAATCCCACTACCCTTATCTAATTTAAGATTACTTACTTTCCCAAAACAGAAATCCATTATACTAAAAATTAAAATCGTTCTCACCAAGATTTGTGCCCGAAGACAATGAAAGCCAAAGCCTATGCTTCAATGACAAAGTCTTTTAGTCACTTTCTTAAAAGTTAGTCAAATCATTAGTGCATGGAAATGGGGGGGGGGGAAGAGTTGGGGAGTTCCAGCTGCTCTGCCTGCCAAGTTAAACAAAAATTCTTAACTCCCTGTTTGCCAAGTAAGCTACAGTAAGCAGTCTGAATTACTTTGATTCTTTAAGACCTCATTTTAAAGTCAGGAAAAGCATGCATCTAGATAAACTCCTCTCACAACTTAAGTTCATACCAGAGTGAATAGTTCTCACAGGGTTCCTCCTCAGAGCAGCAGCCATAGCATCAGTATCGAATTAGACAGAAATGCAAATTCTCAGGCCCATCCCAGACGTGCAGCATAAGAACGTCTGGGGTGGGGCCCAGCAATTGTGTTTTAACAAGCCCCGCAAGGGATGCTTGGATTCTGAGAACCAATGGCCTAAGGGCAGAGTCATAAAGGTTCAAGGTTTACCGGCTTGGCGACCAACAGGTAATCACCCAGCTTCTCTAGACTTGTTTCTCAGTGGAATTAGGGGGTTGTTATGAATATTAAATAAGAAAACCACGTTAAGTTTCTAACAGCGATGCCTGACATATAAAAACATTACTCAAGCACTAGCTGTCGCTACTAATATGAGCTTTGACGGTTGTAGACTGTTAGGGGGATAAAGACAAAGACAGAAAAGGCTTAATCCCTACCTCTCCAGGAGTTTAAACTTAGTGACCAGGCCAAGGCACGTGTACACAAAGCAGAGCCAACCAAACTCCAAGAGGAAATAGAGAGGCAAACAAGCTGACCATAAGAAGCAACAAATTCTGACCCAACATTATAAGAGAAGGCCTTAAAGAAGTGACTGCATATGAGCAATAAGAGTTCCACGGCCTCAAGGGATGAAAGAGTCATTCCAGCCTACAGGTGTGAGCCAAGATCACAAGAAGCAGGCCAAACGAAAAGGGCACGGCAGCAGATTGCAGTGGCTGGAAAACGGACCAGGAAAAAATATGCTGTAGGACATAAAATCGGCCACCCCAAATCCCGGGGCTTAGCTGGGGTTGGGGGGAGGGATTCGAGGGGTAATTAAGACCCGGCCTCCGCCCGGCACTCTAATGCACCCGCTCGTCTGCAAACTAAGTTCCTCTTTTGTTTTCTGAGCACCCAGGGACCACTTTTACGCACAGCGGCCCATCAAGCCATTGTCTGCAGCAAAGTTGAACGCAAGAAGCTTAAGAAGCGTGCCCGGAGCCCCGCATTCCGAGGAGTGGGCGCTACTCCAACTAGACCCGATGTCTGAACATTCTCAGACACCAACAAGCGCAAAACCATGACCACTTAAAAAAATAGCTTTATTAAAAGGCANGATTTCCCCTGCAATCTTTTACTGTCATTTTGTCCTCGATTAATTAAATTAAGACTTTTTCTTTGTCAAGTTTCTGCACAGCGTTTAGTTTTTCATAAGAACAATTTTCTTTTTGCACTCTTACTTCATTAACATTTTGGAATATTTAAATTCCATCTTCCCAATACCAAGTACAACTGACATACTTAGGGATAAACATTAACTCTTGAGAAGCCTAAAATTCAGCTTGTAATAGCAAACACCCCAGGAGCTGCAAACTCAGCTGCTGTGAGCATCAGTTGAGGATGTTTTATGGAGGGATAGGAACCCTGAGGGCTTACCTGGTGGCTCAGATGGTATAGAATCCGCCTGCAATGCAAGGGGGTCCAGGGTTTAATCCCTGGAGAAGGGAATGGCTACCCACTCCTGTATTCCTGCCTGGAGAATTCCATGGACAGAAAAGTCTAGTGAGCTTCAGTTCATGGGATTGCAAGGAGTCCAACACTACTGAGGGACTAACACAACTTTTTTTTTTTTTTTTTTTTGGTCTTGAACGGATTATTGGGAATACTGAGAAGTTGAGGACAGTGATGGGAGGATGCACTGGGTGTGGTGGAGTAATGGAGGAGCATTGAAGGATATTAGGAAGTAAGACGAGTTCATTTAGTTACGATTACCCTTGTCATTGGAGAAGTCAATGGCAACGCACTCCAGTACTCTTGCCTGGAAAATCCCATGGGCAGAGGAGCCTGGTGGGCTGCAGTCCATGGGGCCGCTAAAAATAGGAAATCACTGACTGACTTCATTTTCACTTTTCACTTTCATGCATTGGAGAAGGAAATGGCAACCCACTCCAGTGTTCTTGTCTGCAGAATCCCAGGGACGGCGGAGCCTGGTGGGTTGCCATCTATGGGGTCGCACAGAGTCGGACGCAACTGAAGCGACTTAGCAGCAGCAGCAGCCTTGTCATTAAAAACTTATGTGGGAGATAGCCCCCCTTTTATGAAGTTAACACTTCCGTGTGAAATTTTGCTGCTACTTCATGAACAACTCCAGCTTCCTTGAGGTTGAGGTTGAACTATCGAACTGGTCTTAAAACTTTAGGTGGCTTTGAATTGCCTCTGGACAGAAAGCTGGGACTTTGGGGACAATGAACAATGTATAAAAGTCAACCTTTTTCCCCGTGTACTGCTATTAGCAGGTTTAACCCTCACATTGATACTTACAGTCATAAATATCATACATGTTCAGTCTTAAGACCTGGGTCACCTTGGCTGTTAGTGGTGCACTTGCTGTTGGTTAACCAGTTTTTCCCTCACTTCACTGGTACAAGTGCTATGTTAATGGTGATCAGAATTACATGCCACTTGAGATACCAACTCACCACAGCCAGCTGTTTTCCAGCACAAGATTACACTGCTGTTTTAGGGGTTGAGCAACAAATGAAAAATAAAAAAAAAAAAATTTGATTTGTATATTTCAGAATGATTTCTTATGGAATCCTCCTTTGTTCAAATCACACTCAACTTTTGTTTAGAATCACATTCAACATAACACGATGTGTGTACCAAGACTGAGATTGCAGTCTGACTGCACCGTGCGGCATGTTGGATCTTAGTGCCCCAACCAGAGATCAGACCTGTACCGCCTCCAGTGTAAGCTCAGAGTCCTAACCACTGAACTGCTGGGGAATTACCAGCTGGCAGAATCTTGCAGGTTATTTCAAATTATTTCATATACATCTCTTTTTATGTTTAACCTACCATATGCAGTCCTGCAGGTGAGTGTCCAAAAACAGGACACTCCATTCTATTGCATACAGTAGCCCCTCCTTATCTATGAGGATAGTACTGAATTCTCTACATACTATCTTTTTTTCCTGTATGTACACATCTATAATAAAGTTCTTTGTTTTGGGGGCGTTTTTTCGGCCATGCATGAGGATCTTATTTCCCTGGCCAGTGGTTGAACCCAAGTTCCCTGCAGTGGAAGCACAGAATCTTAACCATTGGACCACCAGGTTAGCCCCTTATAACAAAGTTTAATTTATAAATTATGCAGAGTGAGAGATTAGTGGGCTTTCCAGGTGGCGCAGTGGTAAAGAATCCACCTACCAATGCAGGAGATGCAGGTTCGATCCCTGGCTTGGAAAGATCCCCTGGAGAAGGAAGTGGCAACCCATTCCAGTATTCTTGCCTGGAAAATTCACGGACAGAGGAGCCTGTTGGGCTACAGTCCAGGGAATCGCAAAGAGTCGGACACAACTGAGTGAACATACACAAGAGGTTAATAATAATTAAGAACAATTTAACAATATGTATTGCAATAAAAGTTACGTGAATGTGGTGTCTCTCTTTCTCTAAATATCTTACACTATACTCACCCTTCTTATGATGAGTTGAGCTTCCAGGTATCACCAGAGCTAATCTGTTCTTCCTCGTTTTATGCCTTGGTGCCTCCTTTGCATTTTTATGAATAAAGGTTCTATGGGACATCTTCTTCCGGAAGAGCCCGGTTTCGTCACAGTTTAAGACTCTCTTTGGATAACATCCTTTCTCCTTAATCAACTTCTTCAACTCCGCTGGAGACAGGGCAGCAGCTGCTTCCTCAGGAGGGACAGCCTGTCCAGTAATTTTCATATTTTTCAGTCCAAACCTATTCCTGAATCTGTAGAGCCATCCCTTACTGGCAGTAAAGGGCTTGGTGCCGCTCGTTTCAGGGGCTCCCTGGCTGAAGTCCTCATACAGGGTCAGTGCTTTCTGACGCAACACGTTGCTGTCGATAGGAACACACTTTCTCTTCCTGTCTTCCACCCACAAATCTAAAGCCTCTTCCATCTTAACTATGCACTCATCACGGACTGTGGCTGTAACTTTTGCAGTTCGGGGCGCAACAGCAAAACTAGCACGGATTTCTTTTTCCTTCTTCATAATTTCACGGATAGAAGATTCGTTCTTACCGTAGATCTTAGCAACCTCAGCATAAGATTTTTTTTCTTTCCTTACTAAGTCGAGAACTTTCACTTTTTCAATCAAAGGAAGCACTTTACGGCTTCTCTTTGGCATATCTGAACCACCAGCATCAATACTCTTGCGCTTTGGCGCCATTATTAAGTAAAATAAGGGTTAACTTTAGCACAGGCACTGCTGATACCTCGGCAGTAGATCTGATAACCCAGGCAGCTACCAAGAGACTACCAGGCAGGATACGCTGGACAAAGAGATGATTCATGACCCGGGGCAGGACGGAGCAGGCGGGTGTGAAATTTAAAACTTATGAATTGTTTATTTCTGGAATTTTCCATCTGCAGCCAGCCCTCCATATCCGCGGGTTCTGCATCTGCGGATTCAACAAAGCGTGGATGGAAAATATTCCAAAACAAACAAACAAAAAAATGCCAGAAACTTTCAAAAAAGCGAAACTTGCCGCTGGGTGGGTGCCCAGCAACGATTTACATAGCATTTACATTGTATTTACAATGATTTACATAGCATTTATACTGTATTAGGTATTATAAATCCAGAGATCATTAAAAGTACAAGGGAGGGTGTGTGTACGCTGTTTGTGAATCCTACAGCCATTTTATATAAGGGACTTAAGCTTCTGCAGATTTTGGCATCTGGGGGTTTGGGGAAGGTAGGGTTGGGGGGTGCGTCCCTGGAACCAATCACCCTTCTAGACCAAGGGATGGCTGTAATGTTTTCCAAATGCCTGTAACTGAAACCGTGGAAAGTGAAACCGCAGATAAGGGCAGGGAGGGGGGAAGGGGGGCTGCTGTCTGTGGGAGACAAAAGTCAGAGGAGATTCAGAGATTCAGCCAGGCTAGAGATAGAACTAAACCAAGTGTGAGCTCTTTCACCAACTTAAATGCATCTTTACACAATCTCCAAGCACACACAGCCTTGTTAACTGCTTTTAAATAGCAAGTCACATGGCAATGTTGGAATGCCTTCACTAGTCCTGAAAAATCATCACCATCTTGGATTTTTAATACCGGTGTCAGGAATCTGCTTTCTCCATTATCACAGGACCCATCCCCCTATCAGCCACCTTTATGACAGAAATGCGCCTCCACCACTTGGTCAAGGTCACTGTGATTGAGTTTTTGTTTGATTTCTTTTGTTTGTTTGTTTGTTTGTTTGCACAGCTTGCAGGATTTTAGCTCCCACACCAGAGACAGAACCCAAGGCCTGTCAGTGAAAGCTCCAAGTCCTAACCACTGGACTGCCAGGAAATTTCCTAGTGCTCCTTTTAAAAAGATGTTTGGTTGGAATCCAAACTGAATAATTAATCTTTTTGCGACCCTGTCCTATATTTTATATTGCCCCAAACCATAACTCTAGCAAAAGCTGAGACACTCTTGACATACCCAATTTTCAAAGTAGATCCATCTTTTGATGAACACTAAACAGAGGTCTTTTTCCCTATAACTCTGCTTGATGCGGGACCAATAAATTTCAGGTCCAGTTTCTTGGCTGTTCTTTATGGTATCAGTTCAGTTTAGTCGTTCAGTCGAATCCGACTCTTTGCGACCCCTTGGACTGAGCATACCAGGCTTCACTGTCCATCACCAACTCCCGGAGCTTGCTGAAACTCATGTGCATCGAGTCAGTGATGCCACCCAACCATCCAGAACTTATATAGAGAGAATGGGATGAAAAATATATATCTTGACTAAAATAATAGTTTGAGCTTTTAGATCTGGATTTAGTTAGGAATTGCGTGCCTTGTCCAGATCACATGGGTAGGGCCAAAATGACATCTTTAGCTTTTGCCTGGATATCTGCCCTCTAACAGATAAATCCTTTGTTATTACAAGGATGCTTTTTTAAGGACTGTTTATAAAACACTATTTGTGAACAGCTTTTTGTTTGGACCATTTGAATAGTACAACTGTGGAAACAGTATCTTTGACAGAACTCTTCCAAAGGTGGAAAAAATAAATAAACCCAAGTTATAATTTATTCATAATAATTAATAATGTAGATGTGACCTAAATAGACCTTCTAGCTCTTGCTATGCCTTTTTGTGCAAACATCTGGCCTGTGCTGTGAATCTAATATTCATGCAACACCAATTGAAATAAACAGTTTTATCTGTTGGTTTGGTGGCTAGGTGGTAAAGAATCTGCCTGCAACACGAGAGACCTGGGTCTGATCCCTGGGTTGAGAAGATACCCTGGAGAAGGGAACAGCAACCTACTCCAATATTCTGGCCTGGAGAATTCCATGGAGAGAGGAACTTGGCAGGTTATAGTCCATGGGGTTGCACAGAGTCAGACACAATGCCTTTCGCTTTTCACTTACTTAGCTGGATTTAGATGAATGTTGGATTTCCCTGGTGGCTCAGATGGTAAAGAATCTGCCTACAAAACAGAAGACTTAACTTCCGGAAGACCCCCTAGAGGAGGATGCAGAATTCTTCCCTGGAGAATCCCATGGACAGAGGAGCCTGCCAGACTACAGTCTATGAAGTCACACAGAGTTGTTTACGACTGAAGCGAGTGTTATCTTCTATTTAGTTATTATGTGGCTTTTGCTGTAATTTTTGTGTAACTTCTTTTTTAAAACATAAAATCACTATAGTATTTTCCCTGCCTCCCTCAAGGATTTGGGGGAATCAGGCAATATGTAAATGAAAATACTTTATAAAATCTTAATTAGTTCAGTTCAGTTCAGTCGCTCAGTCATGTCCAGCTCTTTGTGACCCCATGAATTGCAGCACGCCAGGCCTCCCTGTCCATCACCAACTCCCAGAGTTCACTCAGACTCACGTCCATCGAGTCCGTGATGCCATCCTGCCATCTCATCCTCGGTCATCCCCTTCTCCTCCTGCCCCCAATCCCTCCCAGCATCAGAGTCTTTTCCAATGAGTCAACCCTTCGCATGAGGTGGCCAAAGTACTGGAGTTTCAGCTTTAGCATCATTCCTTCCAAAGAAATCCCAGGGTTGATCTCCTTCAGAATGGACTGGTTGGATCTCCTTGCAGTCCAAGGGACCCTCAGGAGTCTTCTCCAACACCACAGTTCAAAAGCATCAATTCCTCGGTGCTCAGCCTTCTTCACAGTCCAACTCTCACATCCATACATGACCACAGGAAAAACCATAGCCTTGACTAG
>SJYX01013596.1:710788-774432 GCA_006410675.1 Oreotragus oreotragus
TACTGAGTGCAGCACTTTCACAGCATCATCTTCCAGGATTTGAAACAGCTCCACTGGAATTCCATCACCTCCATTAACTTTGTTCATAGTGATGCTTTCTAAGGCCCTACAGATGGAAAAATCCAGATTCTAAGCTAAATCAGCATGTCTCCAAGTCTGGATTCTTCACTATTGATGTCTTTGCAGGCTAGAGTCATCTCAGCTGGGCTAATGTGACAAATGAATTAAATACAAGGTACACTCAGATAAACACAGTGAGACAGTATGAGATGGCTGGTGATAAAGCAAACAACTTTACTTCATTTTTGGCTGCTCTTTTAGGCCATGTGGGAGCTTAGTTCCCTGACCAGGGATCGAACCCTGGGCCACTGCAGTGGAAGCTCAGAGTCTTAACCACTGGACTGGCAGGGAAGGCCTGAAAGCAGGCAGTTTTAAATGGAAGAGGTAGTGTTTGCAATGAATATTAAAAGATGAGTGGAGAGGGAAATGGCAACCCACTCCAGTATTCTTACCTGGAAAAGTCCATGCACAGAGGAGCCTGGCGGGCTGTAGTCCAGGAAGTTATATGACTGAGCATGCATGCATGAGGGTGGAGGGAGATAGGTTGGTAGCAATAAACTGGTATAACTGAAAAAAAAAAGAGACTACTTTCCTGGCAGTCCAGCGGCTCCACCGTGCCAATGCAGGGAGCAGGGGGTTCGATCTCTGGTGAGGGAACTAAGATCCCACTCGAAGCAACTAAGACTTCCTGTACTGCAACTAAAGATTCTGCCACAACAAAGACCTGGTACAGCCAGATAAATAAATACTTTAAAAAACAATAATTAAAATAAACACATATATCTCAAAAAAAGATTTTAAAAAAATAATATTTTTTAATTGAGGAGAAACTCTCTTAGATTTCTGTGAAATAAAATCCATGCTTTATGGCAAGACAAGAAAAATGTAAACAGAAAAACTCCTCTCCCTTTCTCCTTCTCTGACCTCCTCTCTCTGCCCACTGTGCGTCTGTTGTATCTGCATTTTGCATCGACCACACCTCCCGCATCCTCAACATGCTCAGCCACAAAAAGCAACCTCCTCTCAGCATCAACAAGACAACTCCTTAAAAGATAGTGTTCCTGAGGGATGGGTGGGAGTTTGGCTTGAAGTGAAGTGAAATGAAGTGAAGTCGCTCAGTCGTGTCCGACTCTTTGCGACCCCATGGACTGTAGCCTACTAGGCTCTTCTGTCCATGGGATTTTCCAGACAATAGTCCTGGGGTGGATTGCCATTTCCTTCTCCAGGGGGTCTTCCCAACCCAGGGATGGAACCCGGGTCTCCTGCACTGTAGACAGACGCTTTACCATCCGAGCCACCAGGGAGTTTGGCTTAGGAGCTGCAAACTATTACATCAATACATAGGGTGGCTAAACACCAAGGTCCTACTGTATAGCACAGGGAACTATATTCAATATCCTGTGATAAACCAGAATGGAAAAGAACGTGAAAAAGGATGTACATAAATGTATAATGGAATCACTCTGCTGTACAGCAGAAATTAACACAACATTACAAATCAACTATGCTTTAATAAAATCAATTTTAAAAATCATACGTCATTTGATGTACATTAATGAAATGTCCCAGAAAACTTACTTAACTGTGCCTTGACTTCTAACAGGCAGACGGATCTCAGAGTTTTCTGAGATGCTCTTCCTGGGTTATAATCCTCAAATTTGGTTCGAATAAGTTTTCCATTTCTTTCTTAGATTGACTGGTTAATTTTTCATTGACACTTCCCATACCTCTAATCAGAGGCATCCTGGGGGGTGGGGCAGGCAGGGAAACCTATAGTGGTATATTTATTGTTGTTATTCAGTTGCTAAGTCACGTCCAGCTCTTTTGCGACCCATGGACCGTAGCCTGCCAGGTTCCTCTGTCCATGGGATTTCCCGGGCAAGAATACTGGAGAGGGTTGCCATTTCCTCCTCCAGGGGATCTTCCTGACTCAGGGATCAAACCCAAGTCTCCCGTGTCTCCTGCATTGCAGGCGGATTCTTTACCCTCTGAGCCATTAAGGAAGCCCATATGGAATACTATTCATCCTTTAAAAAGGAGAGTCTGCAGTATGCAACAACATGGCTGAAACTTGAGGACAGTATGCTAAGTGAAATAAGCCAGTCACAGAAGACAAATTCAGCTCTTTCACTAATGTGAGATATCTAAAATAGTGAGACTCGTAGACTCAAAGAGTAGAATGGTGGTTGTCAGGGGCTGAGGAAAAGGAGAAATGGCAGATATTAATCAACAGGGATAAAGTTCATTAAGCAAGGTGAACAGGTTCTAGAATTCTGCTGCAAATTACTGTACCTGTAGTCAACTAGGATATACACTTGAAACTTTTAACAGCACAGCTCTCATGTCACATAGTCTTACCACAATAAAAAATTTTAATGATTTTTTTTAAATGTAAAAGAAAAAAATCCATGCACCTAAAATTCTGATCCACATTGTGGATTATTGTGTTTACTCCCCAGATAGCACCACTATACATATGCAGTGTGAAAATGCCCATTTCTGCCACATCTGCCCACATNAGTCTTACCACAATAAAAAATTTTAATGATTTTTTTTAAATGTAAAAGAAAAAAATCCATGCACCTAAAATTCTGATCCACATTGTGGATTATTGTGTTTACTCCCCAGATAGCACCACTATACATATGCAGTGTGAAAATGCCCATTTCTGCCACATCTGCCCACACTCAGTGAAAAGCAAAGATTTTTTAGTGGTTCTAATGGGCACATTGTGAACGAAGTTGGGCATCTTTTCATATTTTTACTATCCATTTGCAATTATGTTTTTGCAAACTAATCATTTGCATTTTCACAATTAGGTCCTTTGGTCTCTTTTTTCCCCCTTTATTTCTTGCATGAGTGCTGTTTATTTATTTTTAATTGAGGTACGGTTGACTTACAACCTTGTGTTAGTTTCAGGTATACAGCAAAGTGGTTCAAATATAGACATTATGTATATATATATAAATAAAATGTCTATTCTTTTTTCAAATTCTTTTCCTTTATAGGTTTTACAAAATATAGTTCCCTGTGCCATAGGGAATTGTTCCCTGTCCTTGTTAATTATGTATTTTATACACAATATTGTATATATGTTCATTCCAAACTCCTAATTTACCCCTCCCCCTTCCTTAACTGCTTTTCTAAATGAAAGCAAATTTTGTGTTTAAGAGGTTACAAATATTTCCCCAGTTTGTTTTTGTGACTTTTTGTGTGTGCGTGTTGCTGTTGTACTGAGAAGTTTCATTTTTACGTGGTCCGAGTTACCCATTTTCCCCCCATGTCTTTGGTGTTAACCAACGGTAAGAAAATCCTCGCCCACACCAAAAGAGGAGAGAGAAAGAGGGGTGAGGGGAGGGAGAGAGCTGCCTGTATACACAAACACCCACATAGTCTCCCCACAGCAAGGTTTCTGTATTCCTATCATCTCCATCCTCCTTTGCTTGGCCTGCCTGGGGCTTTCCAGTTCACCGCCCCATTTAAGGCGCTTCCTCTGGGTCCCCGCGGGTGCAGGTGGGGCGCGCGGACCGTCCTCGCCTGGGACCGCCTCCTGGCCTCCCAGACCCCGAAGGCTTCTTCACTTCCCTCGCAGCCCCGGGCCATCGTCATCCAGGCGCGCGGCCGAGCTAGACCTGCCGTTCCCCTCCGCTCGCACCGCCGGCTGCCCGGCTTCATCGGTGGCCCGCGGCGCGCTGATCCCGAGCCTCCGTGCCAATCCCGGAAGCACGTGGCCGAGGGAACTATTTCCTAGGGTACTTCGGTCCTGAATGCGGAGGCGGAAGAAAGGGCGAGGGTACAGCTGAATCGTGCTGCTATCTCTCCGGCCGCTGCCAATCAGCGGGGAAATCCCCAGCCTGGCAGGGATTTCCCTTTCCGTACAGTTTGCAGGCAGAACATAAACACCTTAGAACAAAAGCGCCTTTGGTCCATCACACGTTTCTGCTTCTCATTATAAACTGTGACTAGGTGAACAGGTATTTTGGCTTTTCTAGTTCAGTCTGCGCGAGCTGGTTTAGCATGGGTTCGCCTCCTTAATCCTCATCGGAGTCCTGTTCAGACAAACAGCATCATTACCTAAACAGTGAGAAAGATTTCCCTTTGACATGTCCTTTCAGTCTTTATAAGTAGCTGAAGAGTAAGTTTCAGTTTAATATGGATTTCAGTTTTGTTTTATTGTAGTAAAATAGGTATGCATAACATAAAACCTACCATTGAAATCATTTTAAGTGTACAATTCAGTGGTATTACATGCATTCCTCATGTTGTGTAACCATCACCCTATTTCCAGAACTTTTGTCATCATCCCAAAAAGCTATCCATTAAGCAATAGCGCCCACACTTCTCTTTCTCCCTGCTCCTAGTAAACTCTATTCTACTTTCCGTCTCTTTGACTTTGCTTATTGTATTTTTCTATATATTTATTTTTACTTATTTATTTGGTGGCACTGGGTCTTAGTGGCAGCTTGTGGGATCGAGTTCCCCATCCAGGGATCAAACCTGGGCCCCCAGCATTGAGAAGACAGTATCATAGCCCCTGGACCACCAGAAAAGTCATTGGACTTGCCTACTTTGGATACCTCTTCAGAGTGGAATCATACAATACTTGTCCTTCTGTGATTGGCTTCAATCAACACATTTTTAAGATTACATGTTATTATATGCATCAGAAATCCATCCTTTTTATGGCTGAATAATATTCCATTGTATGTATATACTATGTTTGCTGTATCTATTCATTGGCTAGATTGTTGCCATCTATTGTAATGGTCAAAATTCTCCAAGCCAGGCTTCAACAACATGTGAACTGTGAACTTCCAGATGTTCAAGCTGGATTTAGAAAAGGCAGAAAACCAGAGATCAAATTGCCAACATCCTTTGGATCATCGAAAAAGCAAAAGTTCCAGAAAAACATCTATTTCTGCCTTATTGACTATGCCAAAGCCTTAGACTGTGTGGATCACAATAATAAACTGTGGAAAATTCTGAAAGAGATGGAAATACCAGACCACCTGACCTGCCTCATGAGAAACCTATGTGCAGGTCAGGAAGCAACAGTTAGAACTGGACATGGAACAACAGATTGGTTCCAAATAGGAAAAGGAGTACGTCAAGGCTGTATATTGTCACCCTGCTTATTTAACTTCTATGCAGAGTACATCATGAGAAACGCTGGGCTGCAAGAAGCACAAGCTGGAATCAAGATTGCCAGATAAATATCAATAACCTCAGATATGCAGATGACACCACCCTTATGGCAGAATGTGAAGAGGAACTAAAGAGCCTCTTGATGAAAGTGAAAGAGGAGAGTGAAAAAGTTGGCTTAAAGCTCAACAATCAGAAAACGAAGATCATGGTATCTGCTCCCATCACTTCATGGCAAATAGATGGGGAAACAGTGCAAACAGTGTCAGACTTTATTTTTTGGGCTCCAGAATCACTGCAGATGGTGATTGCAGCCATGAAATTGAAAGATGCTTACTCCTTCGAAGAAAAGTTATGACCAACCTAGATAGCATATTGAAAAGCAGAGACATTACTTTGCCAACAAAGGTTCATCTAGTTAAGGCTATGGTCCTTCCAGTAGTCATGTATGGATATGAGGGTTGGACTAAAAAGAAAGCTGAATGCTGAAGAATTGATGCCTTTGAACTGTGGTGATGAAGACTCTTGAGAGTCCCTCGGACTGCAAGGAGAGCCAACCAGTCCATCCTAAAGGAGATCAGTCCTGAGTGTTCATTGGAAGGACTGATGTTGAAGCTGTAACTCTAATACTTCGGCCACCTGATGCAAAGAGCTAACTCATTTGAAAAGACCCTGATGCTGGGAAAGATTGTAGGTGGAAAGAGAAGGGGACGACAGAGTATGAGATGGTTGAATGGCATTACCAGCTCAATGGACATGCATTTGGGTAAGCTCCAGGAGTTGGTGATGGACAGGTAGGACTGGTGTGATGCAGTCCCTGGGACCACAAAGAGTTGGACATGACTGAGCGACTGAATTGAACTGAACTGAACTGATTGGCTATGGGCTGCAGTCCATGGGGTTACAAGACAGCATGCGTGCGTGAGGGTGGAGGGTTAAAGGGTGAATACAGGCATTCATTTTTTCCTTTTCCTTTATTGCTCCCAATTTTCCTCTGTTTCTATGACCCAGTTCCTTAGCCCTGCCTCAGGAACACACATGCACCAGAATCTACACTTTTGGTACATTTCTCCAATTCCTCAGAATTATCTTGAGATAACTATTAGGAAAAATTATCTACAACCTGGAAACAGGATATAAGATGCCTTTTCAATATCATTTAATGAAATTTAAGTTTCAATTTGATACACATTTGGGTACTTGATACAACATTCAAAATGAAAAAAATTTGCAGCCTGTCTTACTTTCCATCTACTTTAACCACATAAAAGAGTCCCTTTCAAATGCTGCTAAAGTAAGAAGCAAGCATCACGAGAAATTCACCTTCGGTTTGCTTCTGAAAAATGGCACATTACACTATAAAACCTTTAAAAATAGTGCAATAAAATATTTATGCGTTGTGTCAGTGCCAGCTTACAAAAAATTCAATACCTGACATATATATGTGGTGGGGGGGGGGGGGAGGACAGTGTGTACTCACATGAACAACACTAAAAAGCTATCTCTTTTAGTTCATATTACATGTAAATTATGCGTGCATGCTAAGTTGCCTCAGTCATGTCTGAATCTTTGCAACCCTAGGGACTGAAGCCTGCCAGGCTCCTGTGTTCATAGGATTCTCCAGGCAAGAATACTGGAGCGGGTTGTCATTTCCTCCACAAGCAGATCTTCCTGACCCAGGAATTGAACCCACGTCACCTGTGGCTCCTGCATTGCAGGCAGATAGTTTACTGCTGAGCCAAGATTTAAGCAGTTGACTGAATCTGAATTGACACTGTCAACTCTGTTCATTTACATGCTAATCGTCATATATGCATATTTTTTCTTTATAAAAAGAAAGGAAAATTTAGTCTTCATTGTTAGCTTCTCAGTCCCAAACTGATAACCATAAATCAGACAAGACAGGCCTTCCACATGAAACCTTCAAGGAATGACATGCCATGAGTCTACCTAGGTTTAAATTTTATCAGTTTTAAATGTAAAGCAGTCCCCAAAGTTAAAAAATAACACGACTCAGAAGTAAGTCTAGAAATAAACAGGTTCTTCTCAAAAAACTATAGAACATTCACCCACTTAGAAGCAGCCTCACCAAAAACAAGTAAGAACAAAGGAAACAATGGCTCAGACTTAAGAAAGAAAAGTAACATAATATTTTGAAAATCAATGTGTATATAGGTTTAAAAAACAGTTCAAAGAAATCTATTTTCTTAAGACTCCTTAGGATAGTCTAATGCTTTCTAGTAATTCAAGTTTACTTCTAGGTTCTAACTCAAATTTACAAATAATTCTTTTTCATTAATTTTTTATTAAAGTATAGTTGGTTTACAATGTTGTGTTAGCTTCAAGTGTGCAGCAAAGTGATTCATATATACACACATGTATATACATATATATACATATAAATATACATATTCATTTTCATATTATTTTCCCTATAGGTTATTACAAAATACTGAGTAAACTTCCCTGTGCTATAACAGTAGGTCCTTGATGGTTATCCATTTTTATTAATAGTAGTGAATATCTGTCAATCCCAAATTCCTAATTTATCCCTTTGATAACCACAAGTTTATGATCATTTATTTTTAAACTTTTTGATAATTATGCTATGTCATATTGACTGACACATCAACAGCCTGGAGTTACCTATTTCAAAGGAGAAAGCAATCTAGTTCTCTCTAGTAGGATTATGAATATCTTATGTATTCAGCCATTCATTTATTTTAAAGATTACTCATCTTAGGTTTACATGCAAGAAGATATAGTCACAACAAATACCTATGCGTTATCTAAGGAAGGACGTTTATTACCTGCTGTGATGTCCCTGGAGGGATGTCCAGGCTGGGAGAGACTCAGCTTGAGTTTTCCATCACTAAGAACAAGGATGAGAGCTCCTGACCTATGCTGAAACTGACTGGTCAGCAACAGTCCTGCTCTGTTCCATGTTCGAAATTGGAAGATCACAGACACTTTGTCCTCTCTGGAAGTGCCTGGTAGCACCAAGTAACTCCTGGAGCTCAGAAAAGTCATGGGCACAGTTTGCGTGTGTGAGCAGGAGAAGGACACATTTCCCTGTGAACACAGTGAAACAGACTTTAGGAAAGCACAGTTGGAATGCTTCCATTTCACAGACAACAGATTTTCTAAGACTTACTGAATTTCTTATCAACAATTCAGCAATCTAAGATTTTTAAAATGAGGCTTCCCCATCAAACTTAAATCCAGATTTACCTTATAGGTTCCTTAAAGCACTGTTCAAGGACTTCCTGGTAGCCCAGTAGTTAAGAATCTGCCTGTCAATGCAGGGAACATGGGTTCGACTCTTGGTCCAGGAACTAAGATCCCACATCCCGCGGGGCAATTAAGCCCACGCACCACAACTGAAATCTGTGAGCCCTAGAGCCCACGCTCTGCAACAACAGACGCCACCACAATGAGAAGCCCATGCAAGCAATTAGAGAGCCGCCCCTACTCACCGCAACTAGAGAAAGCCCGTGCATGCATAGCAACGAAAGGGCAATGAAGACCCAGTGCAGCCAAAAATAAATAAATATAAAAATGAAAAGAAAAAGTGCTGTTCAGCTGGGCAAACCTATTTCTGAGTCTCTGAGGAACTGTCTATCTCCATTACTAAGCATTTGCAAAGGAATCCTGAGCCACATCTTTCCCAGACTTAAGGCTGGGTGTCCAAACTACTGTCTTTCCAGTAGTCACGTACCAATGTGAGAGCTGGACCATAAAGAAGACTGAGCATCAAAGAATTGATCCTTTTGAATAGGGCTTGAGAAGACTCTAAAAAGTCCCTTGGACAGCAAGGAGATCAAACCAGTCAATCCTAAAGGAAATCAACCCTGAATATTCATTGCAAGGACTGATGATGAAACACCTATATTTTGGCCCCCTGATGTGAAGAGCTGACTCATTGGAAAAGACCCTGATGCTGAGGGCAGGAGGAGAAGTGAGCGACAGAGGATGGGAGATGGCTGGATGGCATTACAGACTCAATGGACATGAATCTGAGCAAACTGTGGGAGATAGTGAAGCACAGGGAAGCCTGGCATGCTGCAGTCCGTGGGGTCCCAAAGAGACTCGACTGAGTTATTGAACAACAATAGCAACAATGCTGGGTGTGGGATACAACATAAAGGAGCCAATTTTCCTCTCTTGAGGTGCTGGATGTTTTTCTCCAATGTGAAGGCTAGCACAAAGGATAACTTACTCCAAGAACTTTCTTGTACTTGTCTTGATTATGTAAATGTGATTATAAGTGTGTCACTCAGGTGATAGCTACATCTTACTATAGGTAGGACACGTGCTTTTGCATGTCTGAAGAAAAGAATGTGGCCAGGCTGGTCCTGCCACAGGTAGGCTGGTCTCTTCTCTGAAGTTCTAACAAACCAAATCACCCAAGGCTATCACCTAGCCTAAGATCTGATCTGTCTAGCAGGCTGCTTTTATTTGTATATACTTTTGTTTTTAAAGATATTTTTAATCCTTATGATATGTCTACTACTCCAGGAACAAACTATTTTTAATCATAGTGCTTGGATGGGATGGGCTCAATATAATTCCAATTATACCCTCTACAAGAATTTTGTCTGAAATTAAAAATGTTTTAAATAGATTTCAGATAGCAGAATACATACCCAAACATTACTCTTCCTTTCCAAAAAAAAAAAAAATAATGCAAATAAAAAGCCAGTGAGACAGAACTTACCAGATAGCAAAGCATACTATGAAGTTACTGTAAGCAGATCAGTGTGTTATTGGTATAGGAATAAACAGAAGGGACAGAATAAGGAACTCACAAAAACATCAGAGAATATATTAGTTATATATTAATATATAGCTATAATACATATAATATACAATATACATTATATAGTTACATATTAATAAAGCTGGCATATATGTGTGCTCAGTCATGTCCAATTCTTCTCAACTTCATGAACTTAGCTGGCCAGGATCCTCTGTCCATGGGATTTTTTCAGGAAAGAATACTGGAGTGTATTGCCATTTCCCCCTGCCAGGGTATCTTCCCAATTCAGCTATCGAACCCTCATCCCCTACATTTCCTGCATTGGCAGGTGGATTCTTTACCAATGAGCCACCTGGTAAAACTTAGTATGTAAGGAAATTCAACTATGTGG
Source organism: Oreotragus oreotragus (assembly GCA_006410675.1). Taxonomy (NCBI): domain Eukaryota; kingdom Metazoa; phylum Chordata; class Mammalia; order Artiodactyla; family Bovidae; genus Oreotragus; species Oreotragus oreotragus. Next base: position 721,141 of record SJYX01013596.1, read on the forward strand.
GATAAAGGGTGGGTTAGTTATTAAAGAGCGTAGGACCAAATGGATATCTATCAGGTAGAATACAAAAATTAATCCTATATCACATAAAGAATAAATGTCAAAGATTTAGTTTTTTTTATTTAAAAACTAAATAAAACCAATTAAAAGTTCTTACAGGAAAATCCATGAAACCATGTATAGATTATAGGGTTTTAGAGACATTCCAAAGCTATAAAGAAATATACAGACCTAATGGCCACATATAAGTAAAAATATTTATATACTCAGCATATTATGTAATATTTAATATAAGATTGATAAATCTGAAAAAATATATGGACCATGAATGACAGAGGGTTATCTTTCAAATATAAAACTTTCTTGTAAATTGACCAAAAATTAAAGAAATAAAATAAAAATTAGGCAAAAGAATAAGAGTGAACACCGATCAGAAAAACAAGTCCAAATAGACAAAAAACAGGTGAGAAGATTATTTAATTCACCAGTAGTCCCATAAACACAAAGTAACAAAGAGATATTAGTTCATGTTCCTTGAGCTGGCAGGGGTATATGAGGGCTGGCTGAGATGAGATGGAAGGCTCTAACATACATTGGTGGTGGCAAATGTCATATTATAGCTTTTTGGAAAGCAATCCAACAACATTGATTAAGATGTAAAACTGTATAAAACTTGTGACCAAGAAATTCTACTTCTGGAATTTTATCCCATCAAAAGGGAAACCCCTGTACTGAGCACACATGTGCAACTGTCAGCTTATAGTGGTAAAAATGTTGACATAACTCAATATGCCAGCAAATTTGGAAAACTCAGGAGTGGCCACAGGACTGGAAAAGGTCAGTTTTCATTCTAATCCCACAGAAAGGCAATGCCAAGGAATGCTCAAACTACTGCACAGTTGCACTCATCTCACACGCTAGCAAAGTAATGCTCAAAATTCTCCAAGCCAAGCTTCAGCAATATGTGAACCATGAACTTCCAGATGTTCAAGCTGGTTTTAGAAAAGGCAGAGGAACCAGAGATCAAATTGCCAACATCTGCTGGATCATCGAAAAAGTAATAGAGTTCCAGAAAAACATCTATTTCTGCTTTATTGATTATGCCAAAGCCTTTGACTATGTGGATCACAATAAACTGTGGAAAATTCTGAAAGAGATGGGAATACCAGACCACCTGACCTGCCTCTTGAGAAACCTATGTGCAGGTCAGGAAGCAACAGTTAGAACTGGACATGGAACAACAGACTGGTTCCAAATAGGAAAAGGAGTACGTCAAGGCTGTATATTGTCACCCTGCTTATTTAACTTCTATGCAGAGTACATCATGAGAAACGCTGGGCTGGAAGGAGCACACCTGGAATCAAGATTGCTGGGAGAAATATCAATAACCTCAGATATGCAGATGACACCACCCTTATGGCAGAAAGTGAAGAGGAACTAAAAAGCCTCTTGATGAAAGTGAAAGTGGAGAATGAAAAAGTTGGCTTAAAGTTCAACATTCAGAAAATGAAGANCTGGGCTGGAAGAAGTACAAGCTGGAATCAAGATTTCTGGGAGAAATATCAATAACCTCAGATATGCAGATGACACCACCCTTATGGCAGAATGTGAAGAGGAACTAAAGAGCCTCTTGATGAAAGTGAAAGAGGAGAGTGAAAAAGTTGGCTTAAAGCTCAACAATCAGAAAACGAAGATCATGGTATCTGCTCCCATCACTTCATGGCAAATAGATGGGGAAACAGTGCAAACAGTGTCAGACTTTATTTTTTGGGCTCCAGAATCACTGCAGATGGTGATTGCAGCCATGAAATTGAAAGATGCTTACTCCTTCGAAGAAAAGTTATGACCAACCTAGATAGCATATTGAAAAGCAGAGACATTACTTTGCCAACAAAGGTTCATCTAGTTAAGGCTATGGTCCTTCCAGTAGTCATGTATGGATATGAGGGTTGGACTAAAAAGAAAGCTGAATGCTGAAGAATTGATGCCTTTGAACTGTGGTGATGAAGACTCTTGAGAGTCCCTCGGACTGCAAGGAGAGCCAACCAGTCCATCCTAAAGGAGATCAGTCCTGAGTGTTCATTGGAAGGACTGATGTTGAAGCTGTAACTCTAATACTTCGGCCACCTGATGCAAAGAGCTAACTCATTTGAAAAGACCCTGATGCTGGGAAAGATTGTAGGTGGAAAGAGAAGGGGACGACAGAGTATGAGATGGTTGAATGGCATTACCAGCTCAATGGACATGCATTTGGGTAAGCTCCAGGAGTTGGTGATGGACAGGTAGGACTGGTGTGATGCAGTCCCTGGGACCACAAAGAGTTGGACATGACTGAGCGACTGAATTGAACTGAACTGAACTGATTGGCTATGGGCTGCAGTCCATGGGGTTACAAGACAGCATGCGTGCGTGAGGGTGGAGGGAGATGGGTTGGTAGTAATAAACTGGTAGAACTAAAAATAATAATAATAATGCTGCTATGGACATTCATGTGCAAGTATCTGTTTGAGTCCTTTTTTCAATTTTTTTTTAAGATATAGACCTACAAGAGGAATTGACCAGTCATATGGTAATTCTGTGTTTAACTTTATGAGGAATCATCAAACTGTTTTCCACAGAGATTGGAAAACATTTTACGTTCCCACTTACCAGTGATTGGAGGGTTTCAATTTTTCCACATCCACGCTACCACTTGCAATTTCCTTTTTTTATTAGTGTGTATCTGTGCTTGCCAGCTTTTAATACTAGTCATACTAGTGGGTGTGGGGGCTTCTCAGGTGGCACAGTGGTAACGAATCTGCCAAGCAGGAGACATGGGTTCAGTCCTTGGGTTGGGAAGATCCCCTGGAGGAGGAAATGGCAACCCTCTCCAGTATTCCTGCCTGGGAAATCCCATGGACAGAGGAGCCTGGCAGGGTCCAGTCCGTGGGATCACAAACAGTTGGACACCACTTAGCAACTAGACAATAACAAGCAAATACATTAAGTCACCACCACCACCAGTGCTTATGAAGTGGTATCTCACTGTGGTTGTTTAGATTTGTATTTCCCTAATGATGAATGACGTTGTGCATCTTTTTAAGTGCTTCTTGGCCATTTTTTAATCACTGGAGAAACTGAGTCCTTGGTCGATTTTTAAAATTATTTTTATTTATTTTTAGCTGTGCTGGGTCTTCATTGATGCTTGGGGCTTTCTCTGGGTGTGGTGAATGGGGGCTATTCTTCGTTGTAGTATCCAGGCTTCTCATTCTGTGCCTTCTCTTGTGGCAGAGCAAGGGTTCGAGATTCTTGGGCCTCAGTAGCTGCAGCACATGGGCTCAGCCGTGGTGTAGGGCTTGGTTGTTCCATGGCCTGTGGGATCTTCCCAGTCCAGGGATCAAAGCGGTGTCCCCTGCATTGGCAGGCGGATTCTTATCCACCATACCACCGGGGAAGTCCAGGCCATTTTTCAATCAGGCTATCTGTTTTGTCCTTGAGGTGTAGTAGTCCCTTATATATTCTGTATATCAGTCTCTCACCAGATTTATTTATTGCAAATATTGTCTCCCATTCTGTGTGTTGCCTCTTTTTTTTTTTTTTTAAGTTTTTATTGGGATATAGTTGATTTACAATATTGTGTTAGTTTCAAGTACACAGCAAAGTGAATCAGTTATACATATATTAACTCCTTTTTAGATTCTTTTCTCATACAGGTCATTACACTGTATTGAGCAGAGTTCCTTGTACTGTACAGCAAGTTTATAATAGTTATCTATTTTATATTGGTTTGGTCAAAAGTTCGTTCAAGTTCCATAACATTTTACTCAAAAACCAAAATGAACTTTTTGGCCAGCACAATACATGCTGCTGCTGCTGCTGCTGCTGCTGCTGCTGCTAAGTCGCTTCAGTCATGTCCGACTCTTAGCAACCCCGTAGACGGCAGCCCACCAGGCCCCCCCGTCCCTGAAATTCTCCAGGCAAGAACACTGGAGTGGGTTGCCATTTCCTTCTCCAATGCATGAAAGTGAAAAGTGAAAGTGAAGACGCTCAGTCGTGTCCGACTCTTAGCGACCCCATGGGCTGCAGCCCACCAGGCTCCTCCACCCATGGGATTTTCCAGGCAAGAGTACTGGAGTGGGGTGCCATTGCCTTCCCCAAGCACAATATATAGTAGTGTGTATATTCCACTCCCAACCTTCCAACTTATTCCTTTGCCCTCTTCAGTAATGAAATAACATGTACTTCGATGCACAAAATTTTAATTTTGATGAAGTTTAATTCACCTATTTATCTACTTGCCAGTGCTTTTGGTATCATATTTAAGAAACCATTGCTAAATCTCAGGCCATGAAGATATTCCCCTGCGTTTTCTTGGAACAGTTTCATAGTTTTAGCTCTTACATTTAGGTCTGATCCATTTTGAGTTAATTTTTGTATGTGGCTCAGGGTAAAGGTCTAATTTCATTCTTATGCATATGAATATTTAGTTTCCAGTTTCCCAGCACCATTCATTTTTCAAAAAGACTACCTTTTCCCTATGGAATAGCCTTGGGTTTATTTCTGGGCTTTCTCTTCTATTCTATTCCATTGGTCTAAATGCCTATCCTGCCATTATCACTGCGTTGATTACTGTGGCTTTGTAATAAGTTCTGAAACTCCGAAGTGTGCATCCTTCAACTTTTCTTTGTTGACCAGTTTCTGATTTCCAGAGAAAAGCCGAAACCATAAATAAATAAAAATCATAAAAAATAAGTAAATGGAATCATGACGTGTACATACTGTTTTGTACTCTTTTTCCTCCCTCAGTATTGTAAGATTCATCCACGTTGTTCTAAGCGGCAATTCTTTGTTTCATCATAGCTTGATGGTGGGTGCTTTTTGCTGTTTGTTTTGCTTTTCTGGCCATGCCTCATGCCACTTGGGATCTTATTTCCCTGACCTGGGATCAAACTGGTGCCCCCTGCAGTGGGAGCTCGGAGTCTTAACCCCTGGACCACCAAGGAAGTCCAAATAGGTTTAATTCTTGTAAAAACATAAGGCAAAATATTGGTACTAATTTCTAAATTGCATTGTTCTGGGTGGGACTGTGTATTAATAGTAAAACAGCACAGTTTTTTTCTGTTTCACCAATGGATTAGAAAGCAAGAGAAAACAAGTAACACCCAGCCCCAAATTAAAGGTTAATTTTGTTTTCAAGTAAAGTGAAATGATCTCTGAGCTATTTCCTGACATGTTGCAGACAGACATAGGAAATGAAAGGTATTTTTTTTTCTTTAGAACTCAGACTAAGAAAGTCCACTCTCTCAAAATCAAGTTTCAGCAAATGAAATGGACAAAAACTTCTTCAGAACAAATATCTGCACACTTACTATATTTCAACGTTGTTCAAGGCCCCAGAAAAGCCCTTAAATGTATTAACTGATAGGAAAAGTTATGTTTGGCCCTTTACATGTGTGATGGCCACATATTCCAAATTCAGATTCTAGCAAAAATGCGAACAGTGCCGGCATAAACCTAGTTAATAAACCAACCAGCTTTTTTCTAATATAATACAAAACACAGCTGTGACTATAAGCCTACTAAAGAACTGCAAATCCATTAGCCCAAGCAATCCCTCAGATCCATAGCTGGCTGCATTTGAGAGAGGGTGTGCAAAGGTCCTCTGGTTTAGGTTCCTCCAGGGTGGGGGTTGGGAGAGTCCAGAAGAAATGGGGCACAGCTGTATACATAGGTGCATGCTAGCTCAGAAAGCAAAAGGGGGAAGGTAGCTTGCATTCATTCACTCACTCACTCACTCACTCAGTGTTTCCATCCAGTATACATTTCCACTCTTCGTGAACTTTTCTCCTCTATGGCCTTCATTTTTTCTAAATACCTATTTATTTATTTTTGGCTGCATCAGGTCTTAGTTGTGGCATACAGGATCTTTGATCTTTCATTGTGGCATGTAGGCTTAGGTGGCCTGAGGCATGTGGGATCTAAGTTCCCTGACTAGGAGTTGAACTGGTGTCCCCTGCGTTGGAAGGCAGATTGTTAACCATTGGACCACCAGGTAAGTCCCTCTATGAGCTTTATTTATTGTCCCACCCTCTGGGCTTCCCTGGTGTCTCAAAATCCGCCTGCAATGCAGGAGACCTGGGTTCAATCCCTGGGTTGGTAGATTCCCTGGAGAAGGGCATGGCAACCCACTCCAGTATTCTTGCCTGAGAAATCCCCATGAACAGTGAAACCTGGTGGGCTATAGTCCATATGGTCACACAGAGTTGGACATGACTGAGTGACTAAGCACAGCTGGGTTTAGGATGACAATGCCTCAGCACACAGTAGGCCTATGGTGTTTGTTGACTGACTGAATGAAAGTAAAGCTCAGGCTCTGAAACCTTAGACTTTACCACATCTTGCCTCTGCGATATTCAGCATCCTTGCCTAAACTCTCTGAGCTACATGTCCTTATCTGCATGTTGGGGAGAATACCATCTATTTCTTAGGGAGACTGTGAGAAGTTATTTAGGTCTGCCATATTGCCTATATCTTTGTAACCCCATGAACTGTTGCCCACCAGGCTCCTCTGTCCATGGACATTTCCAGGCAAGAATACTGGAGTGGGTTGCCATTTCCTATTCCAGGGAAACTTTCTAACCCAGGGATCGAAACTGAGTCTCTTGTGTCTCCTGCAGTGGCGGGCAGATTCTTTACCACTGTGCCACCTGGGAAGTCCACCATATTGACTATTGAATGCTTTGGAGGATGCAGGGAGAAATATGGCCCTGTCCTCAGGGAGTCTACAGACTGGTGGGAGCACAGAGTCATAAAGAGGTCATCACATAGTATGGCTAACACACTGTCAGGAGGCCCAGAAGAGGAAGGGAAGGGACTCTAGAGTCAGGCTTTGAAGGATGCATGGAAGTTTCTAGCAAAGAAGATGGAGGGTGGAGGATATTAAAGGCAACGTGAAAGTGTTAGTTGCTCAGTTGTGTCCAGCTCTTTGCAACCCCAGGGACTGTAGGGCTTCTGTGTCCCCAGGCTTCTCTAGGCAAGGATATGGAGTGGGTTGCCATGTCCTTCTCCAGGGGGTCTCCTTGATCCAGGGATTGAACCCAGGTTTCCCAAATTTCAGGTGGATTCTTTACCACTGAGCCACCTTGGAGGGCAAAGAAAAGAGCCTGTCAAAGGTACTGAAGTGTCAAGGTGCACAGCTCACAGAGGGGGTGGCAAACAGTCAGTGCCAGCTGGGACTTGGGGCCAGGAACAGACCAGGCTGCAGAGGGACTCACAGTGATGACAATGGGCCTTCTGTGCCGCCTAAGAAGTGTGTGCTGGACATGCTAGTCAGGATGCCTGTCATTCCAGCTGCTATTTCCAGGCGAAATTGTGCCACCCACTCAGGGAAGCCAGACTAAGCCGCTTTAAACGAACAACAAAACCTTCATTCAAGTATTTTATTTACATGGAATAAAATGATTCCTTTTTGTGTGTTTAGTTAAAGGAGTTTTGACAAATGTGTTTACCCTTGCAACCTCCTGCCACCATCAACATAAAGCACGTTTCTATCACCCTAAAAAAATCCCCTCCCGCCCCTCTGCATGCGTTGATCCTCTCCCCTGAACTCCAGGCCCAGCCTCACCTGATCTGCTTTCTGCCACTAGTGTGCCTCTTCCAGAATTTCAGAGAAATTTATATTTATTTTTATCGCACCAGTGGGATCTAGTTCTCTGACTAGGGCTCGAACCTCAGGCCCCTTGCACTGGGAGCACGGAGTCTTAGCCACTGGACCACTAGGGAAGTCCCCGCTATGTAGTTTTTGTGTCAGACTTATTCCCTTCTCTCAGTCGAACATTTTGGAGATGAATTCACGCTATTGTAGGTATTAGTAATCCGTTCCTCTTTACCGCTGGATACTAATCCTTTGTACAAATGTACCACTCACTGTTCATCCGTGATGAACCTTTGGATGGTCTCCAGTTTGGGGTTATTATGGACAAAGCTGGATGTTCCTGTGTAAGCCTTTGTGTGGACATATTTTCACTTCTCTTGGATTAATAGCTGGAGGTAGAACTGTTGGATGTTGAGGAAAATGTGTGTTTAACTTTTAAGAAGCTGCAGAACTGTGAGAGAAGAGGAAGGAAGGGGTGGGGGAGAGGGGCAGAGAGATAAGAGAGAGGAGAGAGGGACTTTCCTGGTGGCCCAGGGGTTAAGACTCTGCAGGGCACATGGGTTCGATCCCTGCTTGGGGAACAAAAAAAAGAAAAAAAGAGAGGGCGAGTGAGCTTTCCACAGGCTAGTGGGGGAATTAAGTTAGAATGCAAGGGGATCGTTTGAGGGAGGGAGGCACCTGCAGGGCAGCCCCACAGTACTCATTCACGTACACTCATCTGTGTCTCGGCTGCACCACCGTGGCTGCCGCAGCGTCCCAAGAAAGCCAGATCTCCTCCCAATCCATAAAACCACACGGAATATTACATGGAACCCTAGGCGCCCCCATGGAAGAGCCCCGGCCAGGTGCAGCCAGGAGTCCCTGGAAGCCGGAGGCAGATTGGGGGCGGAGCCAGCCTGGAGCCCCGGGATCAAGGCCTCGGAAAGCAGGCGAGGTGGGGCATGGCAGGAGGTGGGCTGCCTGGAGAGGTGGCGCCCACTCGGCCTTGGCGAGGCTCTGGGCTTGAGGCTGGAGGCCGGGAGGCCCGAGCAGGGGCCTCTCCCATGAACTCACTTGGCAGGCCCCGGGGAGCTGCCTGTTCGGGCCCTCTGGAGCACTGGCAGTCAGCACAGGCGGCCAGTCCCTACAAGCCCTCTGGAAGAACTATCCGGATGGATTCACAGCGGCAAAGGGAGAGGGGAAGGTGAACAGCGCAGAGCCCTCAGTGAAGGCCCCTTCCCACCCACAGGCCTGACATCCCTCCTATGGATGCGGGAGAAGCCACAGGCTAGGATCCCCGGACCGGGTCCCTGGCAGTGCGGGACACCCAGTCAGCCGGCCTCTGTGGGGCCTAATCTGGCCCCATCACCAACAGACCAGCCAGCCATGGCTTCCATCCCTGAACAAACTGGCCAGAACCTGTCGTAAAGGAAGAACACAGTGGCTTTCAGCGTGGAGACAGTAAGAAGTGTTCCCCATGGGGCTTCCTGTCGCCATCTGCAGGGCACCTGCTCTCCAGTCTCTCCTGGATCTAGTCTGCCTTGACCCTGGGCCAAGTTGGCCTGGGAGATGCAAATCACATTGGGAGGCCTAGGAAGCCAGCCTCAAAGCCAAACCTGCAGAACCAGATGGAGCCCTCTGTGCAATTCCCAGGCCAGAGCTCTGCACCCCAAAGCCTCTTTGCACACCTGGCCCTGGGTGTGATCTCGGAGGTGGCTGCTGTTGCCTCTGGCAACTGGTTGCATGTCAACTTTCAGCTCCAGGTTGTGTCCCAAGAACCTTCTCTGCAGGTCCGCTCTTGTGTAACTTGAAAGACCTTGACCCTTCCCGGCGCCCACAAGCACACCTTTATTTTCTGCTCACTCAGACGAAACACCTGGGCCAGCAGGTTTGCACACAGCCCTTCAATGGCCCCCACAGATGGACTCTGTCCCAAGCTCAGGGCTGTGGGAAGCGTGTGGTCTGCAGTCTGTGTGTCTGTGTGTAAATCTATTTTACATACTTACAAAGTTCAAGTTTTCTGATTGTCTGCCCTCTGGCTGTGAACTGGATGGGACACAATTATAGTTCAAAACATTTGCCTGAAAAAAAAAATTAAAAACAAAACCAAACAAACATTTGCTTGCACAAGAAAAGACAAATACTGTCTAATTCCACTTGTATGCAGCATTTAGAGTAGTTGCATTCACAGAGAGAGAACATAGAATGGTGGTTGCCAGGGACCGAGAGATGGCGGGGGAAAGAGGGGTTGTTGGATGGGTTTTCAGTTTTGCAAGATGGAAAGAGTTCTGGAGCTGGGTTGCACAACACCATCAATATAATTAACACTACTGAACTGTACACTTAAAAATGGTTATGAGGGCATGTCTGATGTTATGTTCACTTGACCACAACTGAAACAGTTTATGGGGGGTAAGGGAGAGAAGGATTGGGAGTTTGGGATTAGCAGGTACAAGCTATTGTATATAGGATGGATAAACCACAAGGTCCTATTGTATAGCACAGGGAACTGTATTCAACATCCTGTAATAAAGCATAACCGAAAAGAATATGAAAAAATATATTTACATATAACTGAATCACTTTGCTGTACAGCAGAAATTAATGCAACATTGGAAACCAATGATAAAAAAATTTTTTTAATTTACTTTATCTGCAGAAGATCATGACTGTTTTATGCCTTTGTAAGACTCACAGAGGATGACTTTATGTGTGGGGATAGTTGTCAAAAATAAGCACTTTGTAGGCACAGAGTATGAAGGAGAAGTTAGGATGCTGCAGGGAGAGGGAGTGAAACTGGTGAAGAGGATTAAGAGTTATGAGCCTCCAGTTATAAAGTGAATCAGCCACAGGGATGTAAAATAGCATAAGGGATATAGTCAATAATATTGTAATAACCTTGTTATTACAAAGGGGCAGACTTTGTCTGCAGACTAAGTCTGTTACTAGACTTATCGTGGTGATCACTTTATGCTGTATGCAAATGCTGAATTACTGGGAAGTCCGCCTGAAACTAGGGCTTCCCAGTGGCTCACCTGCCAACGCAGGAGACATGCGAGATGCAGGTTCGATCGCTGGGTGGGGAAGACCCCCTGGAAAAGGAAATGGCAACCCACTCTGGTATTCTTGCCTGGAGAATCCCATGGACAGAGGAGCCTGGCGGGCTACAGTCCATGTGGTCTCAAAGAGTCGGACTGAGCAACTGAGGACATACACACATCTAAAGCATAAAAAAGAGCATCAGCTATATTTGAAGTAAAAAATGAAAGAGGAGGTAGTGAGGCTGGGCCAAGGATGCGGTTAGGATGATATAACAAAGGTGCTACAGACACGCAGTGTGGCCGCAGCCCAGTGGATGTGTGGCCTGTAACAGAGAAACACCTGGATCCCAGCAGCCTCAGTTCTGCTTTTGGCCAGATGTTGCTGCCTTTCCTTGGTTTCCAAGGCTGCAAGACACTGTTGATTCTGAAGAGGGGATGTTCAATGCACATTTATTGTCTACCAGGACATTTCAGGACCACATTTTACAAGAAGGTCTTGTTTCATTTGGTGTTAATCCTGGGAAGTTATATGAAGCTTTTTGTTTTATTACAGAATAGTTTTTTTTTTTTAAATTTAGGACTTGTTTTGAAAAACAATGAGTTCGATTCAAATGTATGCAGATACCTTCCAGAGAAAGGTAATATAGCAAATTAATCTTGATCAGATAGTATGGAAAACATGTCTGGAATTTCTTTCCTTCTTCTTTTTTTTTTTGTCATGCTGTGCAGCATGTAGGATCTTAGTTCCCTGACTATGTATGGAGCCTGGACCCCCTGCATTGGAAGTGTGAAGTCTTAACCACTCACTGGACTGCCAGGGAATTTCCTGGAATATTTATATTTGATGACTCTTTATTAATTAATGCCTCTGACTTAAGACTAACCAAAAACTGCTAATATTTTCACTAGAGGGACTTACTAAACCTGGTCACAATAAATGAAGTACTTAAAATTAGCTAAAAGCTCTGAATCTAAGCATCATTTTGAAGAAGAGATGAGGAATAGAGGAAGGTGTTGAAATAATGTATCGTGGTAGTGATCTAGTGCCTTTGGTTATTTGGACACTAATTTCAGAAGTGTCCCTATAATTATATTAAATTAAAGATCTCTCAAATTACAGGCCACAGATATGCACTTTCAGTGTTGAATAATTCTATAAAGGTGCTAGTTAAAATGCTGCTCTAAGACTAGAATGAAAGGATGTCCATTTAACTCAGTGAGGTCAGGCCGGCTTTAGCCCCCAAGGGATCTGTTAGGTTGAATCCGAAGCAGCTGTTTAAGAGATTCATTTAAGCAGAAGCTTTGGTTTCTTGGCTGGCAGTGTCCTCAGCAGGGAAACCACGTGACCACTCAGGGGTAAGGCCAAGTCCCGTCAAGGACATTCAGAGGTTTACGAAGTGGCTGTTTCAAGTCCACACCCCACCCCAGAAGGACTGTGTCCGTTGCCCCGGGCTGGGGTGAGGGCTCCTGGTGACTCTGATGCGCAGCCAGGGAGGAAAACCACCAAGAATTGATTGACAGGAGGGTGATGACTTTGGTTTTACTTCCATTGTCTGTCCTGGATGGGAGTCCCACAGATTGAAAAAAGCCAGCGGGTAAAAATATTTTAGTGACCTGGTAAATGGCTGCTCTAAGTCCAGCTAACATGTGTAGCACATGAAGCATTTAAAGTGTTTTCAAGGATGTTCTCTGCTGAGGAGGCTTCCCTGGTGACCCTGCAGCAAAGAATCTGCTTGCAATGCAGGCGCCCCTGGTTTGATCCCAGGGTCAGGCAGATCCCCTGGAGAAGGAAATGGCAACCCACTCCAGTAGTCTTGCCTGGGAGATCTCATGGACAGAGGAGCTTAGCGGGCGACAGTCCACGGGGTCGCAAAGAGTCAGACACCACTTAGTGACTAAACAACAACTCCGCTTTGCTCTCTACAGTCCTGTGAACAGATATCGTTGTCATTATGTTTGCGGCTTAGAGAGATCAGGTGAGGGGCCCAGCTGGCAAGGGGCGGAGCCAGGGCTCAGACTGGCTTAATCCATCTGTCCCTTTGTTCTGAGACTGAAACAATTCTCTTCTGTAAGGGCCCATCCATTCTACCTTTTGTTCTCCGCTGCAATTCAGCCAGCTTGGTTCTTTTCTTATTCTTCCTCTTACATGTAAATTGAGATCAGTGTAATTGCCAAGAAACCAGGAATTAAGAGGGCAGCCATCCTGAGAGTGAAAAGTAAGGGACGCAGTTGGTCGGTCTTGAAGCACGAAACACTTCCAGATGCCAAAATCACTTACCGCCCGCTTCACGTTGTTTGGCAGGGCTAAAATTAAATACTGCTTTCCCGTAGCTGCGGTGGGAATTGAATTTTTGCATCTTTTGTTAGACACTTTGGAAGTGACCTTGAGAGAGAGGAGAACCTCAATTCGCGTTCCTTGGGAAAAAATACTGTCAAGAGAAGAGCAGTGACACTTGAAAACAGTTTCCATTTTTTAAATCAAAGGACTCGTAAATCACGGATTTTATTTCAAGACAGGCAAGATTCAAGCGCTGGAAAGAGAGCACTTCATTGGTAAAAATGTTTTTAAAAATTTCAAGCGAGATTATTTTCTGCAACTACTTGAAGAACTGCTGCCACCTCATGGAAAATTTTGATAAACTTCCAGCTCAGTGGAGAATCCATGTTTGCTGTCTTCCAGGATCTTCTAGTCACCGCTACTGGGACCAAAACCTCTGGAAATCTTTGATCTGCACACTGAAACTTTTATTTTTTGTTATTTTTATTTCTTATTATTTTTAAAGTTTTTTTGATGTGGACCATTTTTAAAGTCTTCGTTGAATTTGTTATAATATTGTTTCTGTTTTATGTTTTGATCTTTTTTGGCCATGAGGTGTCTGCGGGGGGAACCCCACCCCCTCACCCTCCACCCCAACAGGGATGGACCTGTAACTCCTGCATTAGAAGGCAAAGTCCTAACCCCTGGATCTCCAAGACTGTTCCTGAAGCTTTTATATCCTTGGACGTCACTTCAAAAATGGTTAGCATGTCATAGAATCAATGGGATTAGCTATTAAGCAACAATACTTATTTTCAAAACATTTTAAATGAAAAAAAGTTTAATTTAAAAAGTTAAACAGTTACTTTTAAAATAAAGAAACATGACTTCAATTGCAATTGAAATGAGCAGAGAGGACCTAATGATGATCTGTGTTCCCCTAAGCCCTTCATCTTTAATCTTTTAAGAACACTTCTGGAACAAAGAGACCAATGCTAGCTAAACAGGGCCGACCCCTTCACACCTGCCTGGTCTCGTACACGCATGAAACGACCTTCCCACCGCTGGGTTCAGGCGAATTCTTTTTCCAAAGCTCCACTAAGAGATGGCTCCTTCCTGGAAACATCCTTCAGCCCATCCAGGCAGAGTGGGTCGTGTTTCCCTCTTTGTTTCTGCAGGAAACTGTGCCCACTCTTAGGGTCATATTTACTCTTACCGTATTTACTGTTATAGCACCTTATTATTATTCCTTTTACTGTAATAGTTTTGTAGAGAGGATGAATAGTGTGAGAGCTGGGAGTTCCCACTCCGAGTTCAAATGCTGGCTTTGCCTGTTACTAGTTTTATAGCCTTGAGCAAGTTTTCTCTGACGCATAGGGGAGATAATCATAGTCTTACCTCAAAGGGTTATTATAAGCTTTCAATGAGCTAGTATCTATTGGGTGCTTAGAGCAGGGCCTGGCACAGAGGCAACCCTCTGGAAGTGTGACCTCTCATTGCTACTGTCTGCATTTTTGTTTAAATTTATTTTTTAATCAGAGGGAAATCACTTTACAATGTTTGTGTTGGTCTGCCATACAGCAACACCAACCAGCCATAATCGTACATATATCCCCTTCCTCTTGAACCTCCCTCCCCTCCCCTCATCTCCCCGCTCTAGGTCATCACAGAGCACCAGGCTGGGCTCCCTGTGATATATAGCAACTTCTCACCACTGTCCACATTTGTTTTTTAAATTTTGGCTGCACCATGCAGCATGTGGGATCTTAGTTCCCCGACAAGGGATCAAACCCAGGCCCCTGCATTGGAAGCACAGCATCTTAACCACTGGACCACCAGGGACGACCAGACTGTCTGCATTGTCACACCCCATGTGCAGGTCTGTCGCTCCCTAGGACGGGCGGGCCCTTTTCATCTGATTCCTCCGTTTAGAACAAAGTGGGTCAACCAGTTGTGTTTAGTGAATGCAGGCATACACAAACCGAGGTGCTTAAAAGCTCATCTTCCACGCGAACACTGTCCCGACAGTGATCTCTGACAGTGTGTGTGTGCTGGGACCAGAGCTNATATCCCCTTCCTCTTGAACCTCCCTCCCCTCCCCTCATCTCCCCGCTCTAGGTCATCACAGAGCACCAGGCTGGGCTCCCTGTGATATATAGCAACTTCTCACCACTGTCCACATTTGTTTTTTAAATTTTGGCTGCACCATGCAGCATGTGGGATCTTAGTTCCCCGACAAGGGATCAAACCCAGGCCCCTGCATTGGAAGCACAGCATCTTAACCACTGGACCACCAGGGATGACCAGACTGTCTGCATTGTCACACCCCATGTGCAGGTCTGTCTCTCCCTAGGACGGGCGGGCCCTTTTCATCTGATTCCTCCGTTTAGAACAAAGTGGGTCAACCAGTCGTGTTTAGTGAATGCACGCATACACAAACCGAGGTGCTTAAAAGCTCATCTTCCATGCGAACACTGTCCCGACAGTGATCTCTGACAGTGTGTGTGTGCTGGGACCAGAGGTCTCTCGCCCCTGCCCTGGCATGTTCCGGTCCACACTCCAAGTCCAGTTCTGACATGCACGCGTTACCCCGGGCTCCAGGCCGCCCTGGGCACCAGCGTAGGCAACAGAAAACATGTAGCCCGGAGCTGAACCTGTGCCCATGATGGCAACGCATCTGGGCCAGAAGCCCAGCGTGGGGACCGAGGTTTCCTTTCCAGATCCCGAGCTACGGACACCCCTGGCTGCCCCCAATATGTCCATTTTCCCCTCTTAGTTTTTTTTCTTTCTTTTTTCAAAAAATGTTGTTTATGAATCACTCGTGGCTCAGACAGTAAAGAAACTGCCTGCAATGCAGGAGTCCCAAGTTCGATCCCTAAGTCAAGGAAGATCCCCTGGAGAAGGGAATGGCTACCCACTCCAGTATTCTTGCCTGGAAAGTTCCATGGAGCTTGTTGGGCTATAGTCCATAGGGTCGCAAAGAGTCACACACGACTGATCAACTAACACATTGTTTCACTTTATAAGTGCAATGAAATAGTAGTATATATACATAAATACAAATATACATATTTAATATAGAAATATAAATGTTTGGATGTCTATCATTGAGTCTTTATTCTAATTCAATTAAAAAAGATCTCTATTGAGTTTGTTACCATACTGTTTCTGTTTTACGTTTTGTTTTTTGACCACGAGGCATATGGGATCCTAGCTCCCCAACTGTGGATCAAACCCACATCCCCTGCATTGCAAGGCGACGTCTTAACCACTGGACCACCAGGGAAGTCCCTCTTAGTTATTGTGTCAACCTCCTCGGGCTGCTAGGATAAAGTACCATAAACTAAAAATAAAAACATCAGAAATGTATTGTCTCATAGTTCTGGAGATGGAAGTCCAAGATCAAGGTGCCAGCAGGGGCGGTTCCTTCTGAGGCTGGGAGGGAGCACCTCCTCCAGGTCTCTCTTCCTTAGCTTCCAGTGGTTTATCAGTGGTCTTTGGAATTCCTTTGCCGTCACGTGGCATTCTCCCTGTATCTCTTCGCATTGTCTTCCCCAGTGCTTGTCAGTTTCTGTGTCCAAATTCCCCCCTTTATTTGTGCGTTTAGGGTCTTCACTGCTGCGAGGGGGCTTTCTCTAGCTGTGGTGGGCAGGGGCTACTCTTCATTGCCCTGCATGAGCTTCCCCTTGCAAGGCTTCTCTTGTTGCAGAGCACAGGCTCTAGGCTCGAGTTTCCGTAGCTGCATCCCGAGGGCTGTAGAGCGCAGGTCCAGCAGTTGTGGCGCACAGGCTTAATTGCCCTGAGGGGCGTGGCCAGGGGAAGCTGGGGCCAGGGGATGCAGAGCAGGAGCCTCGACCCGTAACCTAGCAGGGCTGGTGGAATGTAGCGCTGGCCCTGGGCTCCCAAGTGATCCGGCTTTCAGGAGCAGGGCTCAGTTACCTCGTCTGCTCTGGGGGTGGGGTGGGGCTTGACTTGCAGCTGGATCCCACCGTACCTGCAGTTGAGCAGGGCTTCAGCACACAAGATCCAGGTGTCCAGACCAAATCACAGACCAAATCATGCCGCTGATCTATGGCTTTCCAGTGAGTCTTCAATTTCGGGAGCCTTCACGCTCCCCACTCTGTGCCACCTAGTGGTGGGGGTGTGGGCCACAGGGGTTCTGTCCTGGCCCCGCCTCCCCCAGTGCTTCCTCCTGGCTCCAGTTTCCTCTCTGTGGCAGCCAGGGGCTTCCTGTCCTCTCTGGCTGTCTGAACAACTTCCTCATCTTGCAGCAGGTGTCTGGATTGCTTCTGAGAAACGCAGACAGGCTGGGAGCAGCAGAGAGCCTCTGGGATTGTTCAAAGGTGCTCCCTGGAAGAAACAACAGCTCAGCTTGATGGGGGCTTGCTAGGCTCAGCTATGGGTAGCGGGGGAGCTGAACTGAGCCTGTCTGCTCTGCTTCTTCTTCCATCTCCCCCAGCTCAAAGACCACCTTCTCTTTGCAGATTTACAGAGTCTGGCTGCCAAGGTAATGTTGCCAGAAAAATACAGGAATTTGAATTTCAGATCAACAACAAATAATTATTTTTAGTATAAGTTCTATCTCAAATATTGCACAAGACTAAAGAATGATTGGGTGTTGATCTGAAAGTCACATTTAACGGAGCATCCCAAATTTTCATTTGCTAAATCCTAGGATGAGATGCCTCTGGCTTTCAGTGTTCAAATCAGATTTCTCAGAAACAGAACAAAAGAAAAGAAAAAAAAAAAACATCTGGTGGAGAGAGTAGTGTCTGACAACAGCTGCCCCTGCTCAGGGTCTGAGGGTGGAGAGACCTCTTCCCGGTGGGGGGGCACCCCCGAGATACGGAGAGAGGCCCAGACTGGGAGTGGGCGCCCAGGTTCAATCATGACTCAGCTACCAACTTCCTGTGGGTCACCCTGGGCAGGGAGTGGCCCTGCCTGGCTCCCAACATGCTGTCTGTGGCCTCAAGCATCCACTTATTCATCCCACTGGTCCCAAGAAACCCTTCCGTAGGTCAGACTCAGGCTTGGGAGAGGAGCGTGACTCCTGGACCTTTGAGCAGCTGGCTAGAATTTGGTATGTGTAAGATGGAGAAACAAAAAAGGATCCTGGGACTTCCATGGTGGTCCAGGGGTTAAGACTTTGCACTTCCAAAGGAGGGAGTGAGAGTTCGATCCCCTTTCGGGAGACTAAGATCCCACATGCTGTAAAGTGTGGCCAAAAAAATTTTTTTTTAAGGAAAAAGGATCCCCATGATCCAAGGAGATAGAATTTCCTCTTCCCTCCTCCAGATAGTTATTCAGCTCCCACTGGGCCCTGAACCGTTCTTTTCCTGGTGCCTGTGACCACTCAGTGATCTACAGGGGCTGCCTCTTAGTGGCATCACCTACCATGGCATTTAGAGTATTTAGCACTGGCACTGCCATCACCGGCAAAAAGCCCTCTCGGCAGGTACTTCTTCTTTACAACGAGGGAGTTTCAAGATGCTCCGGAGGGGCTTGCAGGATTGGGTTGGATCAACACAAGCTTGAGTCTCCCAGACACCCACCTGTAAGTGTCTATAGGCTTCTGATCACCTGTGTTTGGGCCAGGGAATCTTTGATGGCAAGCTGAGGATGGTATGGTCAATATTATATGCTTTTCCCAGCATGGATGGATGGTAGGAAAAACGGTCTGCTGTGTGTCTGTCGCTCAGTCGTGTCCGACTCTTTGCGATCCCATGGACTGCAACCCACCAGGCTCCTCTGTCCATGGGATTCTTCAGGCAAGAATACTGGAGTGGGCTGTCATTTCCTCCTCTAGGGTATCTTCTCAACCCAGGGATCGAACCGGCGTCTCTTATATCTCCTGCATTGGCAGGCGGGTTCTTTACCACTAGTGCCACCTGGGAAGCCCAGATGATGAGGTACATAGGGCCAGACCCAGAAGGGTCCAGAGCACAGGGACTTCTGTCCCAGTGGAGTTTGAGGTGTGCTAACCTCCTGGCATGTGGAGGCATTCTGGTTCATCCACTTGGAAGCTCTCTGAACCTGTATCGTAGGGATTTTTGTGATGACTCCATTATGTAAGCAAGATTGATGAAATCGTTGGCTACTGGTGAATAGTCAAATCCAGTCTAAGGTTTGTTCACCTGTCAACCAGCCCCTTTCCTTAGGGGAGGTCCAAAAGTCACCTCATTAACTTAACATATGTTTCAAGGGCTTGTTATGAACTACAAAAGACATTTTGTTGTTTCATCAGGAAATCCCAAGGGTTTTAGGAGCTGATACTGGAAAAACAGATTAAAGCCAAATTATATATTTCTTCTCATATAGAAATATCACACTGGTTGCATGATAATTCTATATTTAACTTTTTGAGAAACCCACAGAACCTTCACCATTTCACATTCCCACCAGCAATGAAGGAAGGTTCCAATTTCTCCACATCCTCATCAACCCTTGCTATTTTCTGTTTTATTTTTTATAATAGCCTTCTTTGGCACACAGGTAAAGAATCTATTGGAAATGCAGGAGACCCGGGTTCGATCCCTAGGTTGGGAAGAGCCCCTCGAGAAGGGAATGGCAACCCACTCCGATATTCTTGCCTGGAAAATTCCATGGACAGAGAAGCCTGGAGAGCTACAGCCCATGGTGTTGAAAAGAGTCGAACACGACTGAGTGAGGTACACAGCTAGAAGGTGGTACCTCAATGTGGTTTTGATTTGCATTTCCCTAATGATTACTGATGTTGAGCAGCTTTTGATGACCAGATGGGCCATTTGCATATCTTCTTTGGAGAAATAGCCACCCAAGACTTCTGCCCATTTTTCAGCTGGGTCGTATGTGTTTTCTGTTGAGTTGTTGGAGTTCTTTAGATCCTCCACACAGCAACCAGAGTGAGTTTTTAAAAAGCATCAATGGGATGGTATTGCTCCCCTGACAAAATAAAACTCTTTGGCAGCAGCCAGGGCACTGTGGATGAAGTCTTGCCCCCCCCAGCCCCATCTCAGGCTCTCTCCCCTTCAGCCATCGCTCATCCCACCTCCACAGAAAGCAGCCCGCATCCTCCCCACTCCCCTCCCCAGGGCCCCATGCCCTGCTCCCTCTCTCTTGAGGCATTTGCCTGCCTTCTGCTCTTTGCTTGGCTGACTCTTACTGACCTTTAAGGGCTCAGTTTCATCCTTGTCTCTTCCCTGGCCAACTTCAGCCTTGGTTTTTTATATCTTGTTCATTTTCTTCACAGCTCTGGTCTTGTAGTTACATGTTGGGTTTTTTTTTTTTTTTTTGTAATCAGAGGATGAGCTGGTTAGATGATATCACCGTCTCAATGGACATGAGTTTGTGCAAACTCTGGGAGAGAGTGGAGGACAGAGGAACCTGGCATGCTACAGCCCATGGGGTCAGAAAGAGTCAGACATGACTTACTGACTGAGCAACAATTTATTTATTTATTTGGCTCTGCCAGGCCTTAGTTGTGGCACACAGGATCTTTTAGTTGCTGAGCAGGGCAAGCTCTTTGAGAAGGAAAGAGTGTTAGGAGACCTCCCTCCCCCTCAAAAAGAGGCTTCAACACCCTATCAAATGGGAGAAACTATTTGCAAATCATCCGGTTGATAAAGGGTTAATGTGGTACTAGTGGCAGAGAATCCTCCACCTGCCAGTGCAAGAGACATAAGAGATTCCGATTTGATCCTCCAGGGAAGATCCCCTGGAGGAGGAAGTGGCAACCCACTCCAGGATTCTTCTCTAGAAAATTCCATGGACAGAGGAGCCTGGCAGGCTACACTCTATAAGGTTGTAAAGAATCAGACACAGCTGAGCGACTTAACACACACAACACTCATCCAAGGTGTATAAAGAACTCAAAAGTTAATAGCAAAAGTAAACAATCTGATTAAAAACTGGGCAGAGGGGGAATTCCTGGTGGTCCAGAGGTTAAAACTCCATGCTGAGGGTCCAGGTTCAGTCTCTGGTTGGGAAATTAAAATCCTATAAGCCACGAGGGTGCAGGCCGAAAAAAAAAAAAAAAAAGAGAGAGAGACAGAGGAAGTAAGACAGAGAAAGACGAACATCATATGATATCACTTAAATATAGAATCAAATAAAAATGATACCAATGAATTTCTTTTCTAAAACGGAAACAGAGTCACAGATCTCAAAATCTTTAGAAAATTGGCGTTAACATATATACACTACTGGGGACTTGCCTGGCAGTCCAGTGGTCAAGATTTTGCCTTCTAATGCAGGGGGCATAAGTTCAATCCCTGGTCATGGAACTAAGATCCCACATGCCTCATGGTGTGACCCCTCCACCCCCGCCCCCCCAAAAAAAGAAGAGTGCATTTCAGGGAATCCCTTGGCTGTCCAATGGTTAGGACTCCTCACTCTCACTGTGGGGCTTCCCTGGGGGCTCAGATGGCAAAGAATCTGACCGCCAGGCGGAAGACCCAGGTTCAATCCCTGGGTTGGGAAGACCCTGGAGAAGGAAATGGCTGGGGTCGCAAAGAGCCAGACATGACTGCGCAGCTATCACCTCACTTCACTCCACTCCACCGTGGAGGGCGTGGGTTCAAGCCCCGGTCAGGGAACTGATTCCACAAGCCAAAAAACTCCCAAAAGCAAAACACATACACACAGTACTGTGTAGAAAATAGATAACTAACAAGGACCTACTGGATAGCACAGGGAACTCTACTCAATATTCGCTAATAACCCATATGCGAAAATATATAAATATACACACACACAATGGATTATCAGCCACAAAAAAAGAACGAAGTCCTAATATTCTCTACAACGTGGATGGACTTAGATGGTATTGTTACTGTGGACGAGTCGCGTCTTTGCGGCCCTATGGACTGCTGTCCTCCACTGTCTCCTGCAGTTTGCTCAGATTCCTGTCCACTGAGTCGGTGATGCTATCTAATCATCTCATTCTCCGCTGCTGCACACAGAGTCGGACTCGACTGAAGGGACTGAGCACACAGGCGCATTTAGGAGACGTCAGGAGCTACTGTTTCAGGCCCTGTGTTCAATAAGCTCTTTTTTCTTCCCCCCCAGGGGACAATAGCACATTGTGCGGCGTCTTCTGAGAGCACCTGCTGGGCCGGGACTGCCTGGGGAGGCTGCACAGGAAGAGGACCTTCCTGCTGGACCGCAGAGCGGGGCAGACCCTTGTCAAGCAAAGCAAAGGGGGCGGGCCAGCCAGGCTGAAAGCCGGGGCAGAGGCGTGGAGGTATGTGAGCCTCTAGAATGTTCTGAGAACAGCGAGGACATGGTTTGGCTGGAGCCCAAGGCACACTGGGAGATACAGAAGGAGCTGTGGGGGGCTGGGCCCCAGATGCCAGAGCGAGGCCAGAGGATTTCCTCCGGGGCAGCACGGGCGGGAGTGTTCAGAGCCGTGGTTGAGGAAGGTTCCTCTCTGCGGCACTTTCTCAGATGCCAATCCCAACATCTGTGAGCCAAGGACTCAGCTATAATTGGGGATTGTGACAACATGTCTAATTAACAGTTTTAAAAATATGTGTATGAGCCTGCGTGTGAATGTGTAGACGTGTGAGTGTATGTGTTGTGTTTTCTCTAGTCCTTCCAGCTGTGGCCTCCTGTTCATGTCCCTTTCCTGTGGACTGAGAAGACTGTCTTAGCAACTTTCCTGGGCAAGCCTTGAACTGGCTGGTACCCACTTTTCTCCCCGCTCTTTTTAAATGTACCTCTGTTCTTCATCAGACAAGGAGGAAACCAGAAGAGAACCCTCCCAGTTGGAGGTTGCCCACTGCTTTTCCGTCCGGAGTTGGGGAGGGTCAGCGCCATGTAGGACCCACCCTGGGGCAGTGCTTGGTGGCCTGAATTCTCTGAGTCAGCCAGGCTTAGTTTTGAATCCTGGCTCAGTGCTCAATTTTTCCTAGTTGTGTAACCCCAGATAATAGCCCTTGATCTTCTGTGAACCTTAAATTCTTCATCTGGAAGAGGAAGAAGGAATATTTACTTTGCAGGGCTGCGAGGATTAACATTGCACACAAAAGGTCTTACCTAATGGCTTTGACATTGTAGACGGTTAGCACAGAGTGGTTATTTTATTATTATCTGCAAGACTGTAAGCCAGGTGGAATGTTTTTGGTACCTCTTGTAGCACCGAGTGTTTATCCTGGCTCCCATTTCCTGCATCTTAAGTGGGTGTTTCAGGGACACGGATGTTGAAACAGTGGGCTTCTGGAGTCCAAACACTTGACTAGAATTCAAGCAAGCAGGCTTTCATGGTGGAAAAATGAGCAGAGGCACCTGTCACGGTTCCCCAGAGACAGACTTGGGGGAGGGTGGTGGGGGCAAGCTTACTGGATTCACTAGGAAGGAGGATTTAGAGTTATAGGAGAGGAATTTCCTTGTGGTCCAGTGGTTAGGGCTCCATGCTGAGGCCGCAGGTTCGATCCCTGGTGGGAGAACTGAGATCCTGCAAGCAGTGAGGTGCAGCCAAAAAACAAAGTTAAGGGAAGAATCATAATACATGTTTTTTGTTTGTTTTCTTTTTTTTCAAAAGAAGATGAAATGTAAAACTTATGAAGTAGAGAGTATCTGATTTAGCCTAGGTGGTCTGGAGAGGCCCCCGAGGAGGGGACATTTCAGTGATAGGTAAAAAGGGAAGGCGCAGCTACCTGAGTTGGGAAGGGAGGTTGTTTTGTGATAGAAAGGCGGTGCTGGGGAGACGGCCAGGGAGACAAGATCAAGGGGGCACAGAGGACAAATCAGCCAGAGAGTCTTGGGGATGCTGGGGTCTGCTTTAATCCACATCTCAGCTACTGCCTATCTTTCCACTCCTGCGTCCTCCAATCTCGATCACCCAAAAATGCCAGCAAGAACCACCCCTTCCTGAGACCATCAGCCTCCAGCCCTGCTCCCTCCCTGTCTTCATGCTTCAGTTTCCTCATTGAGACATCCTGAAGACCATTTCCCCCCTCTTATCGAGCCACTAACACAAGGCTTCAAAGAGGCGCTACGGTCCATCTTTTCTTTCTTCTTCTCTGCCGGGCCAGGTGGGAGGGAGGAGACCCTCCACCTTGGAGGTCAGTAGACAACCCTCAAGAAAACTTGGACTTTTTTTTTTTTTTTTTTTTAGTGTATTTTGGCTGCTCAGTAATTGCAGCAGGCAGGCTCTTATTTCCCTGACCAGGGATTAAACCCAGGCCCCCTGCACTGGGAACCTGGAGTCTTATCCACTGGACCACCATGGAAGTCCCCTGGCTCCTTATTTAAAGAAGTATCTGGAAGGGCTGTTGTGAAGCCCCTGCCAGCAAAGCTCAGGCTCACCTGCCTCTCTTCAGTAGAAGGGGGGCAGCTGGGCAGGTGAGGCAAGCTCCCTGCAGGGGAACAGGTGTATGGAACTGCTGCCCTTCCCCCCTCCAGCCTCACCCTTGCTTTGTCCCTGCTCCGATGATGATTGCTTTATTACTGTTTTCAGTCTGATATAATTCTGGCATTTTCCATAATCTTGATCTTTTCATTGATACCAGATTTCTATACAAAGATTTGTATATAACATGATTATGTACCCACCAGAATACATTCCCCAGCAATTAGAACGTTTAAGATGCAGCTCCTAACGTTGCTTCTGCACATTCCTCATTTATTACTTTTGAAAGTGTTTTGTGATTTTTTTTTTTTTTGGTGCATGTGTTTACACATTCAATAACAATTCTCATTTAGAGTTGCAAAACACGAAGCCAATTTTGAACCCAGACAGATGGCAGCTAAATGAAGTTTAATTAAAGAATGAGTGCTTTGAATCAAATCACTTTAAAAAAGTACAGTACACTGAGATTCTGGGGAGGTTGCATAAACAGCATCTGGGCTCTCTTGCGGAAAGCAGGGCCTGCTGGCAGATCTGGGGTGGGAAGGGAGGGGAGGGGCTGAGTGGGCACATTCTGGACTAAGCGAGCAGGCCGGGTAGCGGGTAGAGGGGAGGCGGCCAGAGGCCCCTAAGCACATCCTCGGTACTCAGCCCGGACACAACTCCCAAAGCCCTGAGCCCCCGGGACGGGAAGGAAAACGCATATAGGTGACCTCTTGGTTCAAAAGCTTTGACTTGGGAAGGGGAATCCCCTTTATTTCTGCAATGAAGCCTGGCACCAAGGCACGAAATTTCGCTGCACCAATCCGCCTATTTGCAAGCGTCCGAAAGATGACAAAGGCAGAGAATCCGGCCTTTCGGGGTTCCAGCGCCCTTCCCCGGGGCTCCCCACCTCTCCGCGCAGCCGCCGGCTGCACCGTCTGGAGCACGCAAAGCCCCGCCCGCTCCGGGCAGGAGCCACTTCCGGCTCTGGCCGCAGATCTGAGCGCGGGGGCGGGGCGGCCGGGACCGGTCTAGACAACCGGGAGGCGCCAGCCCGGCGGCTGGGGCGCCAGGTGGGCCCGAGCCACGGGCCGGCCGGGCTACAGGGACGCAGGCCAGTGGCCAGTCTGGAGGCGCGCTCACTGCCCGGTGGCTGCCGTGGAGAAGAAAAGAGCACAGATCGGTGGGGTGGGAGGCAGAGGAGGGGGACAGACAGGGAGGGCCGGGCAGGGGAGGGAACGCAGTGGGGGCTTTTTAATGCAGGGAGAGACAGGATTAGATGGAGGAAGCCTGAGTGCCAGGAGAGAGGGTCTGACGGCAAGGTGGCAGTTACCATGCGGTCCTTGATCTCCTAGGCAGTTGATGCCTTGAGGGCAGTGGGTGGTCAATGGTAGGGGGTCGCCCTCCCCTGATCCTGGAGATTAAAGGCGTACTGGGCTTAAAGCCAGGGATCTGAAGATGGAGTGGAGGGCCCGGGCAGGTCCTGGGGCCACTGGAATGTGGCAGAGAGGAAAAGTCTAGGTGGCGGCATGCCAAGCTTGTGGTTCCGGCTTCCTGTGTCTTTCCAGGAGGAAGAGTCTGGAAGGCTGGGATAGGACCTTGCCTCTCGGCTCTGGGCACTGGGCTGACCCAGAGGGCTGGCAGGAGCTCCTGGCCTGTTTGGATTGTATACTTAGCTGACTCAGGACTCAGTTCCTCCACATCGCAGGCTTCCTGCTGGACCCTGGCTGGATGCCGCAGTCCACCCTGACCCCTCCACGCCCCAGCACTGGCGTCTAACTGACCTCCAAGTCCTGTTGGCTGACCTCCTTGTTATTCTTCACCTGGCCCAAACCCCCACCAGCTCTGACTGGAACAACAGCAAGAGCCTCCCAGGTGGACTCCAGCTTCTCTCTCCTCTGCAGGGGAAGGCATGCCCTCCCAAAATGCAGACCTGGTCTTGGTTCTCCCCTGGTACTCCGTGCTGTGGCTCTCAGCAGCGTCCCTCCTCACCTCTGCCCAGCCCCCAGGGTGTTCCACCAGGACCCGGGGGAAAAGGATACAATGCAGCTGCAGAGCAGCAGGCCCGGCCAGCAGAGCCCACGCTGCATTTCTGCCCGGGTTCACCCCTTATCATAGTACCACATGCAGGGCACAACCTGTGGACCGCCCCTGCCCACCTTTTCATCTCACTTCCAGCCACTCTCCTCCCTTCCCCTGCTCCAGCGGCTCCTTCTCGTTCCTAGAATGCCCAGGTCCCCAGTCCAGTCTCCCTGCCTTTACACATGTGGCTCTCCCCCGCGACAGTGTCCAGCCCCAGCCCTCCCTATTTGTCTTGCTAACTCCTAAGACCCTGTTGCTGGAAAAGTGGAAGGCAGGAGGAGAAGGGGACGACCGAGGTTGTAGTGGTTGGATGGCATCACTGACTCAATGGACGTGAGTTTGAGCAAGCTCTGGGAGATAGTGAAGGATGGGGAAGCCTGGCGGGCTGCAGTCCATAGGGTCGCAGAGTTGGACAGGACTGAGCAACTGAACAACAGCGTGCTTCCAGGACCGTTTCCTGAGTCTGTGCTAGGTAAAGGCATCCTGCCACGTGCTTCCAGGGCGTCCTGTCCTTGCCCGGCTTCCCCATCAGGACTGAAGGAGTGGCCAGTATGGCAAGCCTGAATGACTGCCAGACCCTTTGGACTTGTCTTTCTTTCTTTTTTTTTTTAACTGTATTTATTTATTTGGCTGCTCTGGGTCTAAGTTGTAGCATGTGGGATCTAGCTCCCTGACCAGGGATCGAACCTGGGCCCCCTGCACTGGGAGCTCAGAGTCTTAGCCACTGGACCACCAGGGAAGTCCCTGGACTTGTCTTTCTGAAGTTCAGTCTCATCACTTCCTTCACCTTTCCACCTGTCCCCAAACTGGTCTTTCTGACTGGTAGCTGTGACCCACCACTCTGCTTAAATACTCTGAGCTCTAGCAAAAACCTGGGGCTTCCCAGGTGGTTCAGCTGTAAAGACTCTGCCTGCAAATGCAGGAGACGGGTTCGATCCTTAAGTTGGAGGGTTCCCTTGGAAGAGGAAATGGCAACCCACTCCAGTATTCTTGCTTGGAAGGTTCCATAGACAGAGGAGCCTGGTGGGCTACAGCCCATGGGGTTGAAAAGAATCAGACACGACTGAGCGACTGAGCATGCACACAGTAGCCAAAACCCGCCTCAGGGACTTCCCGAGCAGTCTGTGGTTGAGACTTGATGCTTTCAAAGCAAGGGGTGCAGGTTCAATCCCTGGTCTGGGAACTAAGATCCCACGTGCCGCACAGCGTGGCCAAAAAACAAACCAAAAGCCACGTCACCTCTCCAGGCCCAACCCAAAGGCCCCCGTCTCCAAGATGTCTTCTGTCCAGCTACGGAGATTCCATGTCTCCTTATCCTATCTGACCTTGTTGACTGCACCTGTTATTGGGGCCAGGACAAGCCGACCCTCCACCACACTGCACGCTCCCTGAGGCCAGGGGCTCGGCCCTGCACTTCACCTTCTTCTGGTACTGGCCCCTGAGGTCATGTGACCCCAGCAGCAGCAAAATGAATGAAGCCTGTACCCAGGGCCCTGTGGTCAGGGCCGTGGCCTCTGTTCTTGGCAAAGACAGAAGGCCTGGGCAGGCCAGCTGAGCCGAACTTCCTGACCTCATTCCAGAGACGGCAGCTGCAGCCACAAATTCCAAAAGAGAGCAAGTAACAGTTAGGAACAGAGGCAATGTTTTTGTTTTTTTTCTTTTTACTTATTTAAAAAGGCCTTGGCGGCAGGAATATAGTGTAAAAATCATTGGAAAAACTAAAAGGCATCGATACATATCCGAATATACACTTTGTACATAAATTACATTTCCTTTAGTCTTTCTGAGTGAGGTCCTGATTCAGCACTGAGGTCTAGTAATTCAGAGGTCCCGGGAGTTGCACGTTCAGGCCGGCATAGTCCACCATGTACATTGGCCATTGCTAGAGAGAGGGGGGACAGACAGCCTGGGTTAGGACTCCAGGTGGCTCCGAGAGCCCCCCGGGACGCTTTCTGAAGGACTTCCTCGGATGCTATTTATTTTGGGGCTGTAGGAGGCCCAGAGAGGGGGGTGTGACCTAAGATCTCATGGTTCACCAGTGACCGTGGGGCCAGGACTGGAGCTTTCTGACCTGTTCCCACCTGTGTCCCAGGGACCAACCGTGTGGGCAAACGTGGGGAAGAAATTGGGGATCGCTCAGAACAGGTGGCCTGAGCCCCGTAAACTCAGCCCCCTCCAGGCCTCAGGCTCCAGAGCAAGCCTTCCTGTCTCTGCGTGGCAGGAGGGTTGTGGGACCCTCTGTGAGCAGGGACAGAGGCAAAGCCTGAACTGCTGTGCTTTTCGGGAAGGGGTCCAAGCATACAGAAACCCTAAAGTCATGTTCAAGTGGCTTCCAATTATTCTCCCCATTTGGACTTGGGATTCTAAAGCTGATATTTTGAAATCAGGAAGAACCCTTGAACTGTGCCTTTAATGAAGCTTTCCCCTCGAGAGGAGCCACATGACAGAGCATGTGGTGCTCTGGAGGTGGGGCGTCCATCCACCACTGACCAGTGTGAGGCCGCAGAGTAAATGGGCTCTGTCCCCGGTTTTCCTCGTCTACGTACTGTGGGTAACACCCATGCCTTGCAGCTCTGTGGCTCAGAGCACGTGATGTGAGCACAGAGATTAGTCTAGCATCCAACTGCCCTGGGAACCCAGGAGTCTGCTCAAGGTCCTATCGAGTGGGAGGAGGTGTCAAGTCCCTTCCTACTCTGAGGCCTCAGCTTGCCCATGTGCATAGTGGGCCTGTGAATTCCTTCCCTGGGGTGCCTGTGAGCGCCTGATGAGAGGAGAGGTGGACTAGCTCACGGGTGGGGCAGGTGAGTCTGCAGACCCTGCTCAGCGCCAGGCATCTCCCCGCACCCTGGACCCACGCCCCAGCGTAGACGACCCTGCCCGAGTGCCGGCTGAAAGCCAGAGGGAAGAGCGGTCAGGTCCTGTCCTGCGCAACTTTACCACGAGTGAGATCTGGTTGGTGGATGCTACCGACTCCGGGTTAGAGGAGGAGGAAGAGGAAGACGAGGAGGAGGAGGAGGAGACGGAGTTTCCTTCGGAGACCCGCTTTCTCTTGCGCTTGGGAATGCTGCTGTCTTTGGCTGGTGGGAGAAAGGGTTGCTGATGCCAGGTACCAGGGCCACTGTGTCTCGGCTTCCTGACCCCTCCTTGGAGAAGGCCTTATTGGCAGGTTTGAAGTCCCCTTCTCAGCACTCAAGGCTCCTGATCTCCCAGCGGCTGAGGCCCATCTCTGCAGCTGCCTTCCCTGAGCAGCCCCCACGCCCGACTTGCCCACCCTCCTCCTCCCGCCCACTGTCTGCTTTGCTGACACTATGGCCTCCTCCTCCAGGGAGGCTTCCCCAGCAGGCTCAGCTCAGGCCCAGGGCTTCCTTATACCCTTCCTGAACCAGGTAGAGTCCAAGGTCTCAGGCTCGCCAGAACTCCCAGACTCAGAGCCATACAGCCTTGGGTCTCGGGGAGAGTCACTTAATGGCCCTGTACCTTCAGTTTTGTCACAGGTAAAATGTGAGTGAGCTTCTGCAGGTTTGCTGGGAGCGTCTCATGAGATAATGTACCTGGTCCCCAGTAAATACTCAGCAACTGAGAACTGCTATCAGTACGGTCGCTACTGTTACTGCCGACGTGTGACGGCCCAGACCTGACAATGCTGTGACAAACGAGAGGTCACAGGCCCTGGTGGACAGGCAGCGTCCCAGTGGAGAGAAGGCCTGGTTTAGAGCCAGAAGCCCGAAGTTCAGACTCCACAGCTGCCACTTACTAGCTGTGTGACCCTGGGAAAATTGTGAACCTCTCTGAGTCAAAAGGAGAAAACTGTATGATATGAGACTCAAAGGAGACCAAGAGTATGAAGGAACCCAGTACTAAGCCCAGCGCAGAGCAGGACCAGCAGGGGTTGTGCTGTTACTGAATCCAATTCATGTGATTATGAAAGACTTAGCAAAAAGATGTGCAGTTATGTGTGGGGGACGTCCCTGATGGGCCAGGGGTTAAGAATCCGCCTGACAATGCAGGGGACACAGGTTCGATCCCTGGTCCGGGAAGATTCCACATGCTGAGGGGCGACGAAGCCCGTGTGTCCGCACACCCCAGAACCCGTGCTCCTCAACAAGAGAAGCCACCGTCATGGGGGCCCTCTCACTGCAAGCAAGAGGAGCCCTGGCTCGCCACACTAGGGAGAGCCCGCCCGCAGCAATGAAGGCCTCATGCAGCCAAAAATTAAAAGAATTAAGATCTGCAGCTGTGTATTGGGAACTTCCCTGGTGGTCCAGTGCCAGGACTCCACGCTTCCACTGCAGGAGCTGCAAGTTCCACCCCCAATCAGGGAACTAAGATCTCCCTGCATGGTGTGGCTCCCCCCAAGTATGTGCAGCTGTGTGCTGTGTAAGTGGAGATTTGGGCTTGACTGAGTGGATACAGCTTACTGACACAGCCCACGGAAAGGTCTTAATGACACGGATGAGGGCATGCTGGGCCTGGGTGGGCAACTGTCTAGTTGGCGAAGCAAAGCCAGAGGCTGGGGTCTGGATGCAGTATGAGTGGAGATCCCGGGAAACAGAAGACTGTGGAGGCAGAAGGAACCCAGGCTGTGAGCCGGGGAGGAGGGATCTTTGCAGGAGGCTCCATGTGCAGACAACTCAGAGGTGCTCACCCCGGGCTGCGGCCACCGTGGGGGTCACTGTAAGACCCTAAAGATGGCCATGGTGTGGGGGTGGATATGTCTCTGATAAAGTGAAAGTGTTAGTTGCTCAGTCGTCTGATTCCTGGACTGCAGCCCACCAGCTCCTCCATCCATGGGGATTCTCCAGGCAAGAATACTGGAGTGGGTAGCCATTCCCTTCTCCAGGGGATCTTCCAGGCCCAGGGATCAAACCCAGGTCTCCTGCATTGGCGGGCGGATTTTTTTTTACCGTCTGAGCCACCAGGGAAGCCCGTAAGTCTCTGATAATTTGTCCCAAACTCTCCTCCTGGAGGCCTCCATGGGGCCTTCTGCATGTTTGCCTCTGACTTGGGAGCAGCTCCCAAACCTAGTCACCTCCCTATCCCATACCATGCCCTTGGCATCAGCACGTGCTAGAAGGCTGTGGCATTCCAGGGGAACCCTGACCATTTGGAGTCAGGACCTTAAGTCTCAGGCTGGGGTGGGGTAGCCTCGTTGAATCTGGTCACTGTCCCCACTGAACAGCCACGCTGGGGCCTACAGTCCATGGTGGCCTGTGGTCCAGATAGATGGTCAGCACACCAAGCTCGAGGAGGCCACCAGCTCGCTGTGTGGCCTTGCTAAGTCCCTTCCCCTCCCTGGGCCTCAGTTTCCCAGCTGTACCATGAGAGGTGGGACTAGATCAGCGTTGTGTTTTGGCCGTGGCATGTGGCCTGTGTGATCTAAGTTCCCCAACCAGGGATTGAACCTGGACCCTCAGTAGTGAGAGTCCAAAGTCCTAACTGCTGGACTGCTGGGGAATTCTCTGTCAATCAGTGTTCTTAAGCAGAGGTGTACCTTCCAATCCCTGGGCTCCAGCCTCTCGAGTCCTGTGACACACCTGCTTGATCGGAATCCCAGAGTTTCCCAGGTTCCAGGACCCCGAAAGGTTCTAGAAGACTAGGGTCTAGTACAGGTGTTGCCCTGAAAATGCAGGCAGAGTCCAGGGGCCCAGCCAGTCTTGGGCAGCACCCACCTGCCTCACCCGTGCAGGGCATAGGTCACCCCCTCTCCCCACCCCGGGTGGCTTCCCCATCCTGCCTGACGACCCCTCCTGCTGGCTCCTGCCTGTCCGTCTCTCTAGCTGATCTGCCAGGCTCAGCTCTCCGTGGCAGGGCCTCTCTGAAGGGCACCTGCAGGCTTCCTGGGACCTTCTTGGGATACTGGCCTTGCAGAAGGTCTCGGGTTCCTGGGGAAGTTCCAGGCAGGACTACACTTTCCTGTATCGCGTGCCCCCTGGCCCAGCTGTGCCTGGTCCCCGGGTGGCAGAAGGGTGGCCTCTTTAGCCTCTGACTCACCTGGCACCTTGGCGTCACTGCAGATTTCTGCAAAAGGTCTGAAAAAGAGAGAAGTGAGGTGGCAGTCAGAACACCCAGTTGCCCCTCCCCTTCCTCACCTGCTCCTTGAATCTGGGTGACATTGTGAGATGAAGAGGCTGCCCCCAGTGCTGGAACATTAGCCAGGAAAGACCCGGATGAAAGCGGTCGGTGTCCCCGCCCAGAGCAGGCGGGGTGATGGCAAGCCTGGCACTGTCAGTGCCGAGCCACACAAGTCGCCCCTCTGACTGGTTTCCTCTAGAAAGCGAGGGTGTCGTCTGACCAAGTGATCTGAAGTGTGTGCCTACATTTATGTAAATGGAAATACGAGACAGTACTATGTTTTAAATGTATCTTTTTTTAAAAAAGGAACCGGGATTCTTTTTTTCCTCGTAATGTTCATTTTTATTTATTTAGTTTTGGCTGTGCTGGGTCTCCGTTGCTCTCTAGTTGTGGCAAGTGGGGGCTACTCTCTAGCTGCAGTTCCAGGGCTTCTCACTGCAGTAGCTTCTCTTGTTTCAAAGCACAGGCTCTGGGGCGCGTGGGCTCCAGGACTTGTGGCTCCCAGGCTCCAGAGCACAAGCTTAGCCGTTGTGGCACACGGGCTTAGTTGCCGCGCAGCGTGTGGGATCTTCCTGGATTGGAGACTGAACTCTTGTCTCCTGCATTAGCAGACGGTTTCTTTACCACTGAGTCACAGGGAAGCCCTACTATGTCTTTTTATTTTGATGATGATTTTACTTGCAGCATTATTATAAGAACCCCCCAAAATTAGATGCAACCTAATTTACATATATATGAAACTCCAGTACTTTGGCCACCTCATGCGAAGATTTGACTCATTGGAAAAGACTCTGATGCTGAGAGGGATTGAGGGCAGGAGGAGAAGGGGACTGAGGATGAGATGGCTGGATGGCATCACCAACTCGATGGACATGAGTTTGAGTGAACTCCGGGAGATGGTGATGGACAGGGAGGCCTGGCGTGCTGCGGTTCATGGGGTCGTAAAGAGTCAGACACGACTGAGCGACTGAACTGAACTGATTATATAAAATGGGCATTAAAAGAACAAAAGTGGAAACATGGAGGAAAACCCGAGAATGTCCTCTCTCTGGGAGGTACACCTATTGGGGGTGGGTGGGCATTTTCTCCTATTTTCCAAAAGTTACTTCAGGGGGTGAACATACATGGGAAGGGAGGGAAACCTCTGCTTTTGAGGCCCCGCTGAATAATGTGGGGCTTCCATTGTGGCTCAGCTGGTAAAGAATCCGCCTGCAATGCGGGAGACCTGGGTTCCATCCCTGGGTTGGGAAAATCCCCTGGAGAAGGGGAAGGCTACCCACTCCAGGATTCTGGCCTGGAGAATTCCATGGACTATATAGTCCATGGGGTCACAAAGAGTCAGACATGACTGAGCGACTTTTACTTTCACTGAATAATGTGATTTCTCCCCACAGATCAATAGATATTTTACTGCATCTTTAAAATATCACGAGTCCAAACGATCCTCTGGCATATTGCTACTTCTGTAGCTGGACAACTCAGATCAGCTGAATGATACAATTTTTTTGAGACAATTATTTTACTTTATATTATTTTATTAAAAAAAAATTTTTTTGGCTGCCCCCCCCAAAAGTTGTATTTTTTAAATAAAAAAGCCACAATACGTGTGGCTTATGGAATCTTAGCTCCCTGACCAGGGATCAAACCCAGGCCACTGCAGGGAAAACGCTGAATCCTAATCACTGAAGCGCCAGGAAGGTTGAGGCTCTGCGCTTCCACTGAAGGCAGTGTGGGTTTGATCCCTGGTCAGCGAACTAGATCCCATATGCTGAAACTAAGCACAAGGACTTCAGCTACTGAGCCCGGGAGCTGCAATGAAGACCCAGCATAGCCAAAATAAATGAATGAGTGAATAAATAAAAAATTAAAATAAAAAACCCTCGAAAACATGGAGTGTAAAACTGGAAAGAAAATATGGGTAGAAGAGAAAGTCAAAGAAATGCACCACCAGTGTTAACTCTAAATAGGTGGGTTATGGCTTATCTTCCTTCCTTCTACCTTTTTGTATTTTTCAAGTTTGCTGTGTGTACTGTTTTTAAATCCGAAAAATAATCAAATAAACTATTGTATTTAAAAAAGTATATAGGGATATACAGTAAAATACAGATAGTGGCTATTTCTAGGGTTGGGGTACTAAATTACTGTTATTTTCTAAATAGAGTAAAACAGGTAAAAATGAGTGGCATAGTAAAAAAAAAAAATCAAATTTAATTAAAATTGAAAAAATAAATACCTGTGAACGCTGAGGCCATGTGTTTCAGTTGAAAAGGGTCAGAATCAGGACATCTGGCACTATAGCCTAAGTGCTCGTGTCCCCGAAGAATTCAAATGTCGAACAAAATCTAATTCCCAGTGTGATGATACTTGTTGGTGGCCCTTTGAGAAGTGATTAGATATGGAGGGTGGAGCCCTCATGAACAGGATTAGTGCCCTTATATAAGAGGTCTCAGATTGCTCCCTCATCCCTTCCACCCTGTGAGGACATAGTGAGAAGATGCTCACTCGTGAACCAGGAAGAGCCTCACCAGGACCAAATCTGCTGACACGTTGATCTTGCACTTCTCAGCCTCCATAATAGTGGGAAATAAAGTTCTGTTGTTTAAGCCACCTGGTCCATGGTGCTCTGTTACAGCAGCCTGCACAGGCTAAGATGCCTGGGTCTGGAGCCCAGCTGACCCACTGTGACTTACACTGTCCCTTTCTCACTCTGGATATCTGTTTCCTCATCTTTTAAGAGGAGACTGCTGGGACTTCCCTGGCAGTCCAGCGGTTAGGAAGTGGCCTTCCAGTGCAACAGGTGCGGGGTTAAGCCCTTGTCGAGGGAGTTAAGATCCCAAACACCTCGAGGCCAAAACACCAAAACATAAAACAGAAGCAATACTGTAACAAATTTAATAAAGACTTTAAAAATGGTCCACATCAAAAAAAAGAAAAGATGAAAGACAGCTAGGCTGTCTACCTGATTCTCTGCAAGTGAGAGTTTCCTCTCTCTCCTTTTCTCGCTGTTTCTGTTTTGGACTCCTGGCTGGGCCGGCTCTGAGGGTTCCCCTCCCAGATCCAGACAGCACCCTCCTTCTCCCATGCCCCCCCAACACCCCCAGCGGCAAGTGCCGGGGGCACTCACTGGAGCTGGTTGATGATGACCATGCGGACATGCTCGCGGGCCTTCAAGATCTTCTCCAGCCGGTGGATGTCGTACGTGTTGGGGTTCCGGAAAGGGATGTCGTCAGGCAGGCCAGTGACCTCAACGGCGTCTGGGCTGTCCCGGATCAGTTTGTAAGGGACCAGCACGGGCCGGTTCAGGCCCAGAGCCTCACCTAGAGCACACAGGGGGTCAGGGTGAGGGAAGATTCCCCGGTCTAAGGCGAGCTCTCTGGGGAAGGGCTGGGACCCAGCATGGCCCACTCGGTAGCCACTGTACCCCAGGGAGTTTGTTCGTCAACACACAAGCCACTGGTCTGTTTGTTTGTTTAACCCAATTAGCATAACTAAAAATCCAGGGGTGGGGATGAGGAGGGAAGGATTAGGAGTTTGGGATTAGCAGGTACAAGCTATTATATATATATAGGGTGGATAAACACCAAGGTCCTACTGTATAACACAGGAAACTGTATTTAATATCCTGTGATAAACCAGAATGGAAAAGAATATGAAAAAGAATATACATATATTTATAAAACTGAGTCACCTTGCTGTACAGCAGAAATTAACACAGCATTGTAAATCAACTATACTTCAATAAATTAAAAAAAAAAAAAAAATCCAAGGAATTCCCTGGAGGTCCAGTGGTTAGGACTGCTTGCTTCTACTGCAGAGGGCATGGGTTTGATCCCTGCTTGGGGAACTAAGATCCTGCAAGGCCAAAAAAACACACCATATATAGATGTAAAATCTACTCCTGTTGTGTTAGAAAAAATAAAAGACCTTACTTAGGTATTTATGGACAAGATGACGGGATGTCTTAGGTTTGTTTTAAAGTACTAAAGCTATCAAACCATGCCTATGGAATTCTGTCCATGGGATTCTCTATGGAGAATACTGGAATTCTCTATGGAGAATTCTCTAAGCAAGAATACTGGAGTGGGTTGCCACGCCCTCCACCAGGGGATCTTCCCATCCTAGGGACTGAACCTAAGTCTCCTGCATTGGCAGGTGGGTTCTAGCACCAACCCGGGAAGCCCAGTGAATTGGGCTTAGATATATGATTGGGCCTGGTGGCTCAGATGGTAAAGCGTCTGCCTACAACGCGGGAGACCCAGGTTCGAACCCTGGGTTGGGAAGATCCCCTGGAGAAGGAAATGGAAATCCATTCCAGGACTATTGCCTGGAAAATCCCATGGACAGAGGAGCCTGGTAGGCTACAGTCCATGAGGTCGCAAAGAGTCGGACACGACTGAGCAACTTCACTTCATAAGATTGGCCAAATGTCAATAAGCACAGAAGCCAGGTCTGTGGATTACACGGTGGGTCACTGAGTCATTCTCTCTGTTTTGAAAGCTGATTTCAAAATAAAAAGTGAAAAAGCCACAGCAAACCGCACAGCAGAGTCGCTTCCTGTTACTCTCAAAACGAAACCCCAAGTCCTGGCCTGCCCGCCTCTCTGCACTCATCGAGAACCTCTCCCCCACCCGCACCCTCCCACTCCTGGCCCACCTGCCTTCTCACTGCTCCGCAGTCACTGAGCTGTTCCCTATCCCTGGCAAGCGTCCCTCTGTTTGTCCCCCCTGACATGCAAGTTCCTGCTCAAACGTCCCTTCTTCCAAGGAGCTTTCTTGTTCGCTGATCCAGCCATGGCTATGCTCCCATCACCCCTGCCTCCTCATCACACTTCTACACTTTCCTGTTTTCCTTTGTCACTCTCTGAAATTCTTAAAAAAAAAAAAAAAAAAAAAGTCTTCTAACTCTCAACTACAGTACAAAGTAGATAACACTGCTAAATTCATCACAAACAAAAGATATACAGAGCTGCCCAAGAGGCAAGAGGGGCAAGCAACAGGTGTCTTTCAGTGGATGAGTGGACAGACAAAATCTAATACACACGCTGCTGCTGCTGCTAAGTCGCTTCAGTCATGTCCGACTCTGTGCGACCCCGCAGAGGGCACATACTACGGAAGGAATCTTATTCAGCCTTTAAGAGGAAGAAAATTCTGACACAAGCCGCAACATGGATGAACCACAGACACTGTATCTTTTCACTTATGTGAGGTATGAGAGTACTCAAATTCATAGAAACAGAAAGTAGGAGGGGAAAATGGTGAGCTGTTATTTAATGGGTGTGAGTTTCAGTTTTGCAAAATAAAAAAGTGGTGGAAAAAAAAATGTATACAGAGCACCTAGTGTTGCCTGACACTCAGTAATCTAGAAACTGCCCCATTGGTGGTGGCTGTACCATTATCAACTGTACCATCCTGGGTTCCTCCCTGGCACCTGGATGCCTTCTGCAGGGGACTTGGCACTTTGCATCTATTCCACGGCCAGTTCCCTCCCCACACTGAGCCCCCCTGATGGCGGGATCAGACTCCTTCCTCTAGATTCTTAGGGCTGAGTGTGAGCTGGGCAGACAAGCGTCTGCGTGAAAAGGCACTTGCCCGTGGCCCACAGCCTCTGCCACACAGCCCAGCCCTAGAGGCGCTTGAGGCTGACCGCTCTCCCAGCTGTGTGTACCACTGATTGTTTCCTTTCCCCCGCCGCTTTCTTGGTTGGCGGGGGAGAATGAGGAATCAGCTCCCATCAGTCACAGTGCAACTATGTCCCCAGGGAGCAGACAGGCCAGCTGGGGACAACTGGAGGCCAGGCTGGCTGCAGAGGAAGGGGGAACCCAAGGAAGGCTGCCCCACAGCCCTGCCCTCCCTCCCTCGCTAGGCACTGACCGTATTTCTCGTTGAAGAGCTCCTTCACCTGCTCCCGGAGGATCACCTTCTCCCCGAGCCTGTTGGCATCATCTTCGTCTACGAGAGGAAGGCAAGGGGGCGNGGCTGCCCCACAGCCCTGCCCTCCCTCCCTCGCTAGGCACTGACCGTATTTCTCGTTGAAGAGCTCCTTCACCTGCTCCCGGAGGATCACCTTCTCCCCGAGCCTGTTGGCATCATCTTCGTCTACGAGAGGAAGGCAAGGGGGCGTGAGGATCCCCACGGGCTCGGCCCCGGGACCTGCTCCTTCTCCCACGTGGCGGTCCAGACCCGCGCCGGCTGGCACAGGCTCTCCAGGGCCTGCCCGCTCCCCTGCAGCCTGTCGCTGGCCTCAGCCATCCGTCCGTATGTCCATCCACCCATCCCGCATTCTCTGAACAGCTTCCCCAGCGCAAGCCCCGCATCAGGCACGCAGCACCCCGAGGAGGAGGCCAGGAGCCTCCTCCCAGGGACTCACAACCTAGCGAGAGTGACAGCCAGGCTGCGTGACCCCCCAGAAGTGTGACCGGGGACACCCCCGAGGAGATGGGAGAGGGGGCATGTTCAAGGGGGGGTCTCTTGGAAGGCAGGATGGAGTGCGGGTGGGGAAAGACACCGCAGGTGTAGGATCAGCCCCCTGCACGGGCATAAAGTGAAAGGTCAGTGTGCTGGCTGTGGCTGAAGCACAGGGTGGGGCCAGGGGAAGGGGATGGGGTGGGTCAGGGGGCGGGGAAGTTGGGGGGCTTGTGCCAGCCTGACTGAGCTGGGCTTGCAGGAAGTCATCACCTGGCTGCCTCGTAGACCCAGAGCCCAAAGCTTGCGACCAGGCAGGTTTTGGGGTTGTAGGGCTGCACACGTTTCCTGGTCAGTGTCCAGGGGGGCCCTTGGTGGGGCACCTTCTGCCCGGACCCTGTGCTCCCCTTCCTCAGCCCTCTCCTTGGCCTGGAGGAGCAGCTGGGTCAGTGGAGCCCCCAGAGACAGGCCTGGGCTGGCCCAGGGAGAAGCGGGTCATGGACGGCGTAGAGGAGGTCCTGGCAGAGCAGCCGTG
Organism: Oreotragus oreotragus; assembly: GCA_006410675.1. Classification (NCBI taxonomy): domain Eukaryota; kingdom Metazoa; phylum Chordata; class Mammalia; order Artiodactyla; family Bovidae; genus Oreotragus; species Oreotragus oreotragus. The sequence continues at coordinate 760,446 of SJYX01013596.1, forward strand.
GGCATGTGTCCCGGGAACGGGCGTTCCAGGAAGGGCCCCAGGGCACCCTGGCACAGTTCACCACACGGGCTGGGCCTCGGGGGGCGGGGGCAGGGAGCTGGAAGCCGGCAGGGAGCCAGGGCCTGGGAGGTGAGGGGCAGAGCAGACAGAACGGGTCGGCGAAGAAAAACAACTCCTGTTCTAATCTGGAAAAATCTCACAGAACTCAGTTCCATTTGGGAGGCCCAGGGCTCTGTGCCACTCAGACTGTCTGCTGCCCCCGCCTGCACTTCACACCCCGGGCATGAGGCCCAGTCTTCCCCCGGCTCCACCACCAGGGAGGAGCCTCGCCTGCCCAGCCCTGCAGGGCAGAGAGCTTCCCACACCGCCTGGCACCCCTCCTCTGTCACTCGCTGCCTTCCCGGTACCCCACCCACCCACCCACTGTAGCCCTGTCTGGTCCAGTTCATGCCCACGCTCCTGATTCTAGCATCCAGATATCCGAATCTCAGAGTTCCAGGCTCTCTCTCTCTCTCCAAGCACAGCCAACCAGCCACCCGGGTGCCAGGGGACACTGCCAGCATCAGACATCCCAGATAACATCTTCCTCCTGCGTCCCCATCTCGGGGAGTGATGGCTGCACCTGGCCACACTGAGACCCCGAACTCGGCACCTGGAGCCCTCCCGCCTTCCCACACACCCCATCAGAGCCCTTCCCCGTGGTCTTCAGGCCCCCAGAGGTGGCAGCATCAACCTGACCTTCGTCCATGTCAGCAGACAACTAGGAGAGAGTCCTGGGTCCCGGGGCCACCTCGAGCCTGCGGGGAGGTGGAAGACACTATCCAGCTACTCCCCCTGCCACCAGGGGCAGCGCCGGGACTCTGCACGGACACGGCAGTGCCACAGAGGCCAGGGAAAGATCAACCTGGATCCACCCAACGTGCACCAGACGCCCCGCCGGCAGCTTTCCCAGACACGGTCATGGCCGTTGCTCACCACAGTCAAGGCCACAAGGGTTCAGAGAGGTTAAGTAACCTGCCCAAGGTCACACAGCTGCACAGGGCCAGGAATACCCTATTTGACCCAGAAGTCCGGGTCTTTCGCTCTACCAGGCACACTGGGTTGCCTGAATTTTCAGTTTCCCATCTCTAGAAAGAAGGGTTGATCTTTAAGGTGTTTCCTCTAAATCTCTCGTTCTATCAGCTCATAGTTCCACGCCTCTGTCTCCTCTCAAGCCCAGGGCAGGGCTGGGACCCAGTCGGTATATGACAAAGCCTTCTGGATTAAAAGGAAGTAGACAACGGACCTCCCTGGTGGTCCAGTGGTTAAGAATCCGCCTGCCAGTGGAGGGGACGTAGGTTCGATCCCTGGTCGGGGAAGAGCCCCCATGCTGCAGGGCAGCCAAGCTGGTGTGCCACCACTACTGAAGCCCGAGAAAAGCCACCACAGTGAGAAGTCTGGCACTGCAGTTAGGCCGTCCTCGCTCGCTGCAACTAGAGAAAGCCTGCGTGCAGCTACAAAGGCTCAGCGCAGCCATAAATAACAAACTAACCAAAGGAAGTCGACAGCACCTCAAAGACAAGCCCGCCAGCTCAGGTTCTCGTGGTTGCTGGATGTGACTGTCACCTGGGCACGTGGGTGTGTCTGGGAGCGTGGGACTTACTCACTCACCCTGCCTTCCCCTGCAGACCCCTGCTGCTCCGCTGCCAGTGGGTGGAGAGAGACACGGGGCAGCCCTGAGCCTTACATGGCCCTCGCCCTGGGGGAGAGGCAACGCCAGGCTCCAGGAGGGCAAAGAACTTGGAGTCGAAAACCTAGGCTTGTGTTGGTTCAGTCATGGGTGGGTCGTGTCATCTCTCAGCCTTTCTGCTCACTGTCCTGAAACAGTATTTGTCTTGGACAAATATTTCACAAGCATGGTCCCATGGGGATGCAGTGCTGACCTTGCGTCAGAGTACAGAAAACAGGCCGGGTGAGGCAGGCGACAGTGAGGAACACAGGGTGACCCTTCGGGCTTGAGAACTGTCAGTGGGAGCCTGGGGGAAGCACAGGGGACAAGGGGGACCCCCCAACCCAGCCGGGCATCATGGAGGGCTTCTCGGAGGGGGTGACAGCTGTGCCCCACAAGGCCCTGTGGGACTCGGCCCGATCGGCGCACATCAGGGCTCCAGGCACTCCATGAGTGCTCAACAGATGTTTTGTTGAGTATGTGCGCGCGCATGCTCAGTTGTATCCGACTCTTTGCAACCCCACGGATTGTAGCCCGCCAGGCTCCTTTGTCCTTTATTATCTCCCGGTTACTCAAACTCATGTCCATTGAGTCGGTGATGCCGTCCAACCATCTCATCCTCTGTTGCCTCCTTCTCCTGCCCTCAATCCTTCCCAGCATCAAGGTCTTTTCCAGTGAGTCAGTTCTTCGCATCAGGTGGCCAAAGTATTGGAGCTTCAGCTTCAGCATCAGTCTTTCCAATGAACATTCAGGGTTGATTTCCTTTAGGATGGACTGGTTTGATCTCCTTGCAAGGACTCTCCGAGTCCCTGGTTTGATTTCCTCCAAGGGACTCTGTGTACTTGGAGGAAAAAGGAGGGAAGCCCTCGTGGGATGAGGGCTAAGGAGGGACCCAATATTTGGGAGGTTGAACTTTAACCACAGGTGCCCTCACTTTACCTCCAGCCTTGCAGGGGGAGGGATGAACACACTTGGGTCTGGGCTCAGAGATGCCTAGGACAGAGCTGGTCTGCGGTGACGTGAATTGTGGTCACTGTCTCCAGCTGGCCCCCACAAGTCCTGGCGAGCCCCGGACATGGGGGAGGAAGGCCACGCTCCCTGCTAGCCTGCATGTCTCAGCCCAATGGGCCTCTTGGCAGGCTGTGGGTCGGTCACCTCCTTCCTGACACTGCCAGGCTCCTGCCACCACCATCATATGCCCACTGCCTGGAGAGGCGGCAGCCAGGCCGGTGGTCACCAGCAACCTCCCCAAGGACGGCCATGGGCAGGGCAGGGCAGCCCTGGCAACCATCACCACTGAGTCTGGTCTGCTAATGAGCAAAACGAGGATCAGAGAACATGAGAGAGACAGAGCGTGTGTGTGTTAGGGGGGCGGTGGTGGTGAGGCACAATTCCTGGGGCCCGTGGGGTCTCGGCCAGAAACCCCATGGTCTTTGGTAGACTGAGGTGCAGCCCTGTTGCCGGAAATAAAGACCAGTTAAGAACACACGCGCTGAAGTTTGACTGCCTGGTCTCAAGTCTCGGCTGTTATTAGCTCATGATCTTGGGTCACCACTGCATTTCCTTGTTTGGAAAGTTGCAACAACGACCACCCGGAGCTGAGGACGTCCTGCCTGTGCCTGGCGTGGTCTCGGGCTAGTTATCATTACTCTTCTTCCCCGGGGGACCTGATGGAGTGTCTGCAAACCCAGGCTGGCTGTAAGGACCCCGATGGGGGCAAATGTTTCAGAATGTTCTCCATTTGGAAACATCACAGGGCTCCATGCAGAGGCTGTGTAGCCTCCAGGTACCTGCTTGAATGCCTGTAGACAGTGGGGAGAAAGGGTATCCCCAGGGCCAGTGACAGCAGATTCCAAGGCAATCTTGACCGTACCCCTAATGCTGTGTGGCGTTTGGAAAAGCACTCAACCTCTCTGAGTCAGTTCTGACATCCCTCCAATGGGAATCCTGACCTGTTAGGGAGGGATTTAATGATACTACATTTAAAAAAAAAGTAAGGTCTTATACCATCAATGTCCAGTCATCATTGACATGATTACCAGACCACTGCCTCAGTTATCTCTCGTAGTCTCAGGAAATGAAATCTTACCTAGGAAACTCTTCCAGAAGATGGAAGTTTATTTCTTCTAAGTCTCTGGGTTTGCTTGACTCATTTAGGGGAGGACGTTTTCTAAAACTCATCAAGCGGGCTTCCTCGGTGATTCAGCAGTAAAGAATCCGCCTGCCAATGCAGGAGACCTGATTTCGATCCCTGATCCAGGAGGATCCCACGTACTTTGGGGCAACTAAGCCCGTGTGCTACAACTACTGAGCCTGCACTCTGGGGCCCGGAAGCTGCAACAACTGAGGCCGCGTGCCCTAGAGCCCTGCTCACAAGGAGGCCAGCGTAACGAGAAGGCCGCGCGCCGCAACGAGAGAGCAGCCTCCTCTCGCCACAACTAGAGAAAAGCCTGCACAGCGACGAAGGCCCAGCACAGCCAGGAATGAATAAAAATAAACATTAACAAAAAAACTCCACACCAAGTACCTCTTTCTAATTAAGCACACAATTTGGGGGTAGGGGGAGGTCACCCTCATGACCAGAACCCCAGTGCCATCCAGAAAGTGCTGCTGAGCTTGCTCTGGCTGCAGTGACCTGTCCCCCACTGCCCCGGGCTGGCATTTCTCCTGCCCAGTTTTGCTTTTTCCAGTTTTCTGGTTTCTCTCTCTATGGTCTGCCCCAGGAGCTCTCATCTTGTCCTTTCTAATCGGCTGTCTGTTAGCCCAAGGATTAACTGAATTTCACCTGGGGAAAGCAAGCAACCAAGCTTAAATCACAGCCATGCTGGGTACACAGTTTTAAGCCAGGCAGCTCAGGGTGACGCCTGGGGTGGCCCCACAAAGCTCCCCAGGGGCAAAGAACAAGAGCCCGGAGCAGCCTGGCCTTTCTGCGCCTAGTCTGAGGTGCCCAGCTGAGGTTGATGACTGTGTGCTGGGAATCACGTTCCAAAATGACACAGAGGCAGCCAGCAGCGAGAGAGGGGACAGGCCAATCTCTGGGGGAAAATATAATAACTATTTCTCCTCTCTCCTCTCGAAGCAGCCTCTCCTCTCTGCCGGGCTTGGACTGGGCGATCCAGCCATAAACCAGACCCATGGACTTCCCTGGTGGTCCAGTGTCTGGCAGTGCAGGTGACCCAGGTTCAATCCCTGCTCCAGGAAGATCTAATATGTGGCGGGGCAACTAAGCCCACGTGCCTTAAATCCTGAAACAAGACTGCAATGAGAAGCCCGCACATTGCAACTAGAGAAAGCCCATGCACAGCAACAAGGACCCAGGGCAGTCAAAAATAAACAAATTCACTGAAATAATACCAATTGTTTTTAATTGTTAGTTTTGATTGTCACCTGGCATCCCAGGTGGCGCTAGTGGTAAAGAATCCACCTGCTGATATAGGAGACGTAAGAGATGCGGGTTTGATCCCTGGGTTGAGAAGATTCCCTGGAGAAGAAAGTGGCAACCCACTCCAGTATTCTTGCCTGGAGAATCCCATGAACAGAGGAGCCTGGTGGGCTACAGTTCATGGGGTTGCAAAGAGCACACACACACAGAATGATAATAATAATTTAAAGTAAAAAAGTAGACCCAGGTGGGCCTGGCTCTCAAGAGACCAGACGATGGATATCCATGGGCACCCCACCTTGGTGGAATAGCTGCCTTGTGCAGGGAGCAGGGGTCACTCAGATAGGGGACAAGCCACATCCTTCCCTGGGCCCCTGTGACTTGCAGGATACTGCACTTCCCTGGGCCCCTGTGACTTGTAGGATACTGCACTTTCCTGGCACCAGGCCTTCGCCAGGATGAAAGGATACACTCAGTTCACCTCTTAACCCTTTCCAGGATCTGTATGTAGGGGCAGCAGGATCATCCTTCCCTGGGCCCCTGTGACTTGCAGGATACTGCACTTCCCTGGGCCCCTGTGACTTGTAGGATACTGCACTTTCCTGGCACCAGGCCTTCGCCAGGATGAAAGGATACACTCAGTTCACCTCTTAACCCTTTCCAGGATCTGTATGTAGGGGCAGCAGGAGTTCCGTCATCTGTTTTGCAGATGGACAAACTGAGGCTCAGAGAGGGGAAAGCCGTGCTGCAGTGGGATGGAAGCCCTCACCCTCGCCCGTGATCTCTCTCATGTACCCAAGAGAATCTTTTGTACATGTGCCAAAGGAAACATGCTCAGGTGGGCTAAAGAGCACTCTTAGTAACAGCAAGTAACAGCAAGACCCAGACTGCCTAGGACAGGAGAATGAATGAACTGATCGTAGTATAGTCAGTGCAGTGGAATATTACTGAGCCCTGAAAAAAACAGCCACGGCGACAGATTTTAACGCTATGTTACGTCTGGTAATGTGACAGAAGCAAGTTCCAAACTTTCTATAATAGGATACCTTGGGGACTTCCCCAGTGGTCCAGAAGTTAAGAATCTGCCTTCCAGTGCAGGGGATGCAGGTTTGATCCCTGGTCAGGGAACTAAGATCCCACACGTGACAAGACCCCATAGGCCGCTGAGCAACTAAGCTGGCAATGAGCCCGAATGCCACAACCAAGACCCTATGCAGCCAAAAATAGATATATACATAAATTAAAAAAAAAAAAACTCTAAAAAACAAGACACCTTGGTTATAAAAGTTTAAAAAAAAAGCAAAATGAAACAATTTTGGTTTAAGCAAGTATTTTATGCAATAGACATTAAAAAAAAAACTGTGAGCAGTGATTAAATCACAGGGGATGACACCATCAAAGACATTTTTGGGAATTTGAATATAAACTGTATACTAGATGAGAGGGAGTTAGCAAGTTTCATAAGTGTGACAACAGTATTATGGGTCTGCAAAAAAGAAAAGCATTGTTCTGGAGAGATGTGTGTTGAAATATTTAGGCGTGAAGAGTCAAGACATGCCTGCAAGTTACTTTGATGGAGAAAGAGGCAGAGACAGAAACCAATGGGGATGGGGTCTGTGGGTGGGAGAGAGACAAGGAGGAAGGGAGGGAAGGAATTTGGCAAAATGTTAAGAATTAATGTGCTGTGTTTAGTCGCTCAGTCACGTCCAACTCTTTGCAACCTCATGGACTGCAGCCTGCCAGGCTCCTCTGTCCATGGGATTCTCCAGGCAAGAATACTGGAGTAGGTTGTCATGCCCTCCTCCCAGGGATCTTCCTGACCCAGGGATCAAACCCGGGTCTCCTGCACTGCAGGTGGATTCTTTACTGTCTGAACCACCAGCTCCCAATGACTCCAGGGAATTCCCTGGCAGTCCAGTGGTTGGGACTCCGCTCTTTCACTGCAGAAGGCCCAGGTTCAACCCCTGGTTTGGGGAACTAAGATCCTGTAAGACGAGAGTCTTGGCCAAAAAAAGTAAAAAAAAAAAAAAAAGAATTAGTGAATTCAGCGAAAGAATATACTGACAGGCATTATACTATTCTATTCTTTTTTTCCTGTAGTTTTGCAATTTTGCAGGAAAAAAAAAAAAAACCAAGAGAATGAGATACATAAAATTCAGAAAATTTGTTCCCGGGAGAGAGGCAGACAAAATGAAGGAGAGCATGTGGGTGGGTATGTTACTGGCTCTGTTCTGATTCTTAAATGGGTCGTGGGTTCACAGGCGTTCACTGCAGTATTTATTAACAAGTGCCAAAACAAGTATGTATGCATACGAACGAAATAATAAAAATAAATGAATACTAAATGCAGTGTGGTATCCTGCATTGGAGTCTGGAATGTGAAGAGGATATCAATGGAAAAACTGAAGAAATCTAGCCTGTAGTTTAGTCCATTGCAGGCACCATCTGATGTTGAATTTTGACAAGTGGACCATGGTTCTACAAGATGTTAGCGTCCTACATGAGTCAGACTGTATTTGGGAATTCTGTACTATCTTTGCAAGTATTTGTAAAAATTATTTCAAAATAAAAAGTTACAGCCATCAATCAATTGATCGCTCATTACATGCAGGGATGGATGGCAGAGAGAGCCATGTACTGGGGACCATGATGGAGCTGATCAGTGCGTAGGGTTCCCTGGGAGGGGGCAGGGAAGAAGGCATGCCTTCTTTCCCAGAGTTCTCTAGGGCCAGGCTCTGTGCCTCCATCAGTCCATCTCCCTTCCCCGGGATGGAGGTGGGTGGTGGATGGACCACAACCGGCCTGGGCAGGTGATCCAGGTTCCTCCTAGAGCCCAGCTGCCTGGCCTCCAGCTGACCCACTTCAACAAGAGCCTGAAACGATGGCCAATGGAGGGCTGTTTGGCCGGGGCTTCCCCCTCTGGGGCTCTGCCAGGCCCTCCCCTCTGCCAAACACTAGGATGTAAGCCCTCCATCGGCTGACGAGACAGGCCTGGTGGAGACAGGACCTGGCGATTTACTCAGTGATGCTCTTTATTCCTCACAAGCCTGACATCTAGGTGTTATGATCCCCGTTTCACAGATAAGGAACCTGAGGCTCAGAGGAGTCAAGGTCCCTGGTCACAGTCGCCAAGGTCACATGGTTTGCGACGGGTGGCACTAAGGCGCAAACCCAGGTCTCTCTGACCCCTGCGTGCCGTTTTCCCACCTGAGAACAGCCCAGTAGCTCGGCAGAGGGCTTCCTCCCAAATTGTCCTGCTGCTGCTGCTGCGGCTAAGTAGCGTCAGTCGTGTCCGACTCTGTGCGACCCCATAGATGGCAGCCCGCCAGGCTCCTCTGTCCCTGGGATTCTCCAGGCAAGAACACTGGAGTGGGTTGCCATTTCCTTCTCCAATGCATGAAAGTGAAAAGTGAAAGTGAAGTCGCTCAGTCGTGTCCGACTCTTGGCGACCCCATGGACTTTGGCCCACGAGGCTCCTCCGTCCATGGGATTTTCCAGGCAAGAGTACTGGAGAGGGGTGCCATTGCCTTCTCCAAATTCTCTTGCAGCTCCATTTAACTGTAAATTAAAAATTCTCTTGCAGCTTGAACCTGCAGGCCAGGCTGGGCAGAGCAAACATCAGGTTTTCTTGGGCGGGGGGAGGGGGCGTCTATCATGGATGGACGTTTCTGGGAGCAGACTCATGGCCCGTCCCAAGGGAAGTTACCTCCTTCCCTCTCCCCTCCATTTCCCTCCTCCTTGGTCCCAAGGCCAACAAGGCCTAGGCTGAACTCTGAACTGTGGCCACAACCAGCCAGGTGCAGAAATCCGCCCACTAAATGTGATTGGCAGAGCATCAGCGCCCAACTTGGGCAAGGTGGGCAGAGGCAGTCAGCTGACCACATAGGCTGGGGCTCCGCTGTGCCAGGGGCCAGGGAGAAAGGACGTATTTTGAGGCCACGATCCTTACCCTACAACAGCGATGAACTCTGCAGCCAGGGACCTGAGAACAGATGTTCCCTGTGGGCCGAGTGTGTGGTCTGTCTGCACGTGTTCACGATTACAGCCCCCGCACCCACAGCAACGCCCGACGCATCACAAGCACTCGGCAAATAACTGTCCGAGAAATTAAACTCCCACGTGCCAGGCACTCTTCTTAGACCTCAGCAGGCATTCATTCACTAATCCTTCCAACAACACTAGGAAGTTGGTCCCAGGAGTATCTCCCTCCTGCAGATGGGGGGACCAAGGCACAGAGAGAAAGCCACCTGCCCAGGTGACACAGGGAGTAAGCAGGAGAGCCACGATTCATCCCAGATCACTGACCAGCTGGCAGTACAGCCTCTCCGCCGACACTGCGAGGACAGGTAGAGGGTCTGAAATCGTACTGAAGGCTCATCATGACTCAGTTTCTGCACGCGGGGTGGAACCAGATCTTTCTTCTACCCCGTCCAGCTCTCTCTACACCCCAAACCCAAACCCATGTTTTCACCTGCCTTCCCGAACACCTTTGTTCTGCACATTCCCGGCCAGTCTCTGCCCAGGCCTCCCTCCAACCTGTCCCTCCTCCCATCTCCTGGGTCCTGACCCCACCCTCCCACACGGTCACTCAGGAGGGAAACCTCAGCTGAATAGTGGCCCCAAAGCTGTCCATCCCCTAATCCCTGGAGCCTGTTTCTTCACATGGCAGAAGGGACTATGCTGCTACGCTTAAGGATCTTGAGATGGGGAGATGATGCAGGATTATTCAAGTGGACCCCAAATGTAATCACAAGAGTCCCTGGAAGGACGGGGCAAGGTCAAAAGCAGGAGAGAGGAAAACAGAGGTTAGATGGATACGCTCTGAAGGTGGAGGAGGGTCCACAAGCCAAGGAAGGGAGGCAGCTTCTAGAAGATGGAAAAGACACGGAAACAGGCTCCCCCGAAGAGCCCTTCGAAGGAACCTCCCCCCGTGGACACCCCGACCTGTAAGGAAGTGAACCTGTACTGCTTTCAGCCGCTGAGTTACTGCAGCCACAGCAAACTCCACCCCTCTGCCTCCAGCTACATTTTTTTCAGGTCGTCCCACGTGGTAAAGAACCCATCTGCCACTACAGGAGACATAAGAGATGTGGGTTCGATCCCTGGGTTGGGAAGATCTCCTGGAGGAAGAAATGGCAACCTCTTCTTGTTTGGAGAATCCCTTGGACAGAGGAGCCTGGCAGGCTACAGTCTATAGGGTTGCAAAGAGTCAGACACAACTGAAATGACTTAGCACGCATGGTTTTTCAAGTGATCATGTACGGATGTGAGAGATGGACCATAAACAAGGCTGAGGGCCAAAGAATCGACGCTTTCACACTGCGGTGTTGGAGAAGACTCTTGAGAATCCCTTGGACAGCAAGGAGATCAAACCAGTCCATCCTAAAGGAGATCAGTCCTGAATACTCATTGGAAGGACTGACGCTGAAGCAGAAGCTCCAATACTTTGGCCACCTGATGCGAAGAGCTGATTCACTGGAAAAGATCCTGATGCTGGGAGAGACCGAAGGCGAAAGGAGAGGGGGTCGGTGGGGGATGAGATGGTTAGGTAGTGTCACTGACTCAATGGACATGAGTTTGAGCAAACTCCGGAAGATAATGGAGGACGGAGGAGCCTGGCGGGCTACAGTCCACGAGGTTGAGAAGAATCAAACACGAGTTAGTGACTGAACAACAACAAACCCCAGGTACCTCCTGTCACCTTCGATGCAGCAAGAACTTCTCGGCTGGCCGCCCCGATTCCACCCTCTGCTCTGCAAGCCACTCAGATTTATCTAAACAGTCTGTCTGACCATGTCCTGCTGCTGCTTTAAACTCGCTGAGGGCCTCTGCTGTTTCTAGGGCAAATCCATCCTCCTTCCCCTGGATGAACAAGACTCTCTGCTGGAGTTTTCACCCAGCCCTGCACTCCCCGGGTCCCCACTTGAGAGGTCATGGGGAACCTGCTGTTTCATGAAAGAGACAATGGAAACCCGGGGCTCCTCTACTTTGTGGGGCGGAGAGGAAGCCTCTTCCCGCTCACCTTGTGGGGCATCTATAATCTGAAGCTGTGGGGACTGGGGCCTGTTGAGAAGCCATTATCGCTCAGGGCCTGACCTCTGATGTCCCTGCAAGATGCTCAGCTTCGTCTCTGGGCCGTGGGAGCCTCAGGGTCACAAGGGGAGAAGGGCCTCCCCCTAGGGAGCAGGGGGTTCTTCCACTCACCCCCAGGACATCACCCCCTCTTGGCTCCTCCTGGTTTTTTCCCAACCTACAAAGACTGAAGGTACCAGGGTCCTGACCCACTGACTCCACTCATTCCTGATGATCTCATTCTGTTTGGGCTTTATTTGTGTATTTTTATTTTTTGGCCTCACTAGGCGGCATGCGGGATCTTCGTTGCTTTGAGATGGGGAGATGATGCAGGATTATTCAAGTGGACCCCAAATGTAATCACAAGAGTCCCTGGAAGGACGGGGCAAGGTCAAAAGCAGGAGAGAGGAAAACAGAGGTTAGATGGATACGCTCTGAAGGTGGAGGAGGGTCCACAAGCCAAGGAAGGGAGGCAGCTTCTAGAAGATGGAAAAGACACGGAAACAGGCTCCCCCGAAGAGCCCTTCGAAGGAACCCCCCCCCCGTGGACACCCCGACCTGTAAGGAAGTGAACCTGTACTGCTTTCAGCCGCTGAGTTACTGCAGCCACAGCAAACTCCACCCCTCTGCCTCCAGCTACATTTTTTTCAGGTCGTCCCACGTGGTAAAGAACCCATCTGCCACTACAGGAGACATAAGAGATGTGGGTTCGATCCCTGGGTTGGGAAGATCTCCTGGAGGAAGAAATGGCAACCTCTTCTTGTTTGGAGAATCCCTTGGACAGAGGAGCCTGGCAGGCTACAGTCTATAGGGTTGCAAAGAGTCAGACACAACTGAAATGACTTAGCACGCATGGTTTTTCAAGTGATCATGTACGGATGTGAGAGATGGACCATAAACAAGGCTGAGGGCCAAAGAATCGACGCTTTCACACTGCGGTGTTGGAGAAGACTCTTGAGAATCCCTTGGACAGCAAGGAGATCAAACCAGTCCATCCTAAAGGAGATCNAGATGGACCATAAACAAGGCTGAGGGCCAAAGAATCGACGCTTTCACACTGCGGTGTTGGAGAAGACTCTTGAGAATCCCTTGGACAGCAAGGAGATCAAACCAGTCCATCCTAAAGGAGATCAGTCCTGAATACTCATTGGAAGGACTGACGCTGAAGCAGAAGCTCCAGTACTTTGGCCACCTGATGCGAAGAGCTGATTCACTGGAAAAGATCCTGATGCTGGGAGAGACCGAAGGCGAAAGGAGAGGGGGTCGGTGGGGGATGAGATGGTTAGGTAGTGTCACTGACTCAATGGACATGAGTTTGAGCAAACTCCGGAAGATAATGGAGGACGGAGGAGCCTGGCAGGCTACAGTCCACGAGGTTGAGAAGAATCAAACACGAGTTAGTGACTGAACAACAACAAACCCCAGGTACCTCCTGTCACCTTCGATGCAGCAAGAACTTCTCGGCTGGCCGCCCCGATTCCACCCTCTGCTCTGCAAGCCACTCAGATTTATCTAAACAGTCTGTCTGACCATGTCCTGCTGCTGCTTTAAACTCGCTGAGGGCCTCTGCTGTTTCTAGGGCAAATCCATCCTCCTTCCCCTGGATGAACAAGACTCTCTGCTGGAGTTTTCACCCAGCCCTGCACTCCCCGGGTCCCCACTTGAGAGGTCATGGGGAACCTGCTGTTTCATGAAAGAGACAATGGAAACCCGGGGCTCCTCTACTTTGTGGGGCGGAGAGGAAGCCTCTTCCCGCTCACCTTGTGGGGCATCTATAATCTGAAGCTGTGGGGACTGGGGCCTGTTGAGAAGCCATTATCGCTCAGGGCCTGACCTCTGATGTCCCTGCAAGATGCTCAGCTTCGTCTCTGGGCCGTGGGAGCCTCAGGGTCACAAGGGGAGAAGGGCCTCCCCCTAGGGAGCAGGGGGTTCTTCCACTCACCCCCAGGACATCACCCCCTCTTGGCTCCTCCTGGTTTTTTCCCAACCTACAAAGACTGAAGGTACCAGGGTCCTGACCCACTGACTCCACTCATTCCTGATGATCTCATTCTGTTTGGGCTTTATTTGTGTATTTTTATTTTTTGGCCTCACTAGGCGGCATGCGGGATCTTCGTTGCCGGATGATGGCTGTGCCCCCCTGAATTGGAAGTGCGGAGTCCTAACCATTGGACAACAAGGGCAGTCCCCATTTGGGCTTCAGATATTACCAGCAATGCGCTTGTGATTCACCAAATGACACATCAAGTCTAGACGGCTCCCCTGAGCCCCCTGCTTGTACGTCACACTGCTCTTGGAGATGTGTGCGCATGCTCAGTCATGTCCGACTCTTTGCGACTCCAAGAACTGCAGCCCGCCAGGTCTTCTGTCCTTGGGATTCTCCAGGCAAGATCACTGGAGTGGGCTGCCGTTCCTCCTCCAGGGGACCTTCCCGACCCCAGGATCGAGCTCGTGTCTCCTGTGTGTCCTGCACTGGCAGGCAGACTCCTTGCCGCCGAGCCATCTGGGAAGCCCCCAGACTTAATGAGCCACAAACACGCCTGAGACCTCCCCCCCTCCCCACCCCGGCACCTCTTCCTGCATCTTCCGAATCTCAGCTGCCTACCAGCACCCCCATCCTTGCAGAAGCTCATTCCAAATCCCTGAGGTCAAGCTCGACTCCCCCCACCTATCCTCTTGCTCATAGCCCCCCAAAGCAAGCAAATTGTTGGTTTTCGCTACAAACTCTGCCCAGAGTCAAAAACTCACCATGGCTGCAGCCACCTCCAGGGCCTTGCTTGTGTTGCTATGACCACCTCCTTACAGCGGCCCCCCCCCCCCCCCCC
>SJYX01013596.1:774532-835774 GCA_006410675.1 Oreotragus oreotragus
CCCCCCCCCCCCACTGCCTCCCTGCGTGTCCTCACTCAGCAGCCTTAAGGGTCCTGTTAGATCCTAAACTGGATTCTGTTTTTCCTCTGCTCCGAAGCCTGCACTGGCTCCCAGATCCCTTGGAATAAGGGTCAGCATCTTGATCCAGCCCCCACAATCGGCCTTGTCTCCCATTTCCTCCCCACCTCCCACCCTGGCAGGGACCTCAGGGTCTCTGCAGTCTGTACTTGGCCTGCAAGGTTCTTCCCTGCGCACCCCTAGCTCGCTACTGCCCCCTTCAGGCCTTTGCTCACAGGCTTTCACCCCCATATCAACCCACTGCAACTCCCTAAAAATAAACACAACCTCTCCCATCTGCTTCTCAGCCCTCAACATCTGGTACCCTTGATCCTTCGCACATCGTCTGTTCTCTGCAACCACACCAGAATGTAAATCCCACGAGGCAGTGTGAAGAAAGTGAAGGCGTCAGTCACTCAGTTGTGTCTGACTCTTTGCAGCCCCATGGACTGCAGCCCTCCAGGCTTCTCTGTCCAAGGGATTCTCCAGGCAAGAATACTGGAGTGGGTTGCTACTCCCTTCTCCAGGGGATCTTCCCTACCCAGGGATCAAGCCCTGGTCTCCTGCATTGCAGGCAGATTCTTTACCGTCTGAGCCACCGGGGAAGCCCTCAGCCCAGTGCCTGGTTCAGCAGACACTTCGGGACTGTTCATGGACTAAGCAACTGGCCCTTTTTTCCCAAACTTGAAGAGGTCCCTTCTGCAGGCTGTGTTGTCCTGTCCCCAAGCCTGCAGAGGGACTGCAGAGGGCTAGGGCTGTGTCCCCATCCCCACCTCCCACCACGAGGCCCCTTTTGCCAGCAGACCCTGGAGGTGGCTCAGACGGCAAAGAATCTGCCTGCAGTATAGGAGACCTGGGTTCGATCCCCGGCTCAGGAAGATCTTCTGGAGGAGGAAATGGCAACACACTCCAGTGGTCTTGCGTGGAGAATCCATGGACAGAGGAGCCTGGTGGGCTATAGTCCACAGAATCGCAATGAATCGGACACGACTGAGGGACTAAAACTTTTACTTTCTTTCCTGGAGGTTGGCAAGAGCCAGTCACCCAGGAAATCACGTGTGCTGAGCCATCCTTTGTGCCCCCTCTCCTCCCCAGCCTCCACTTTCTGTGGCTCAAAGACGCATTTATCAGCCAGAGAGCTTCGGTTGGGCACGAGGTGCCTGGTGACCCCAGAGCTGATCCCATTCCAGCCCAAACAAAGGCATTGGTTATTCCTGTTGGCTTGGGTGGTCCCAGCTGGGGAAGTAGTTTCGGTGAGGTTTTCTGGAATGCTGCACAAGAGTCTGAAGCCCCTCACTGTTCCCTTCTGGGGCCCGAGCCCCCTAACAACTGCTGGGGACCTTAGGGTAGCCCTCCCCTCACCTGGCAGAGCCTGGGGAGGACAGGGCTGGGACCACCACCCAGCACCCAGGGGCAGGGTCGGGGGGGCAGCCTGTGACCCCCGCTGGGCCCCCACGGGCCAGGAAAGGGCGGGGCCTCCTGACACCACATTGTTCCGCGGCCCACGGGGCGCCTCGCCTGGAAGAAAGGAGGCAGCCAGCCAATTCTGGGCCTGGCAGCCAGTCGTCTGCCCACAAAGGCCTCCGGGCCCCACCCAGCAGATGCCAGCTCCTCCCGGGATGGCAGAAGGGAGATCATTACTGGAGCCTAATTAACAAAGGAAAGCAGAGATAATTAAGTGGAGAAACATGTGGCTGGCGCTGGAATCGTGGTATCTTTAGAAACTTGAGAAAGGACGATCTTATTTTGAGCTCTCAAGAGCCTGACGGAGTTGGAAGGGTGGAGAGGGGGTGGGGTAGGGAAGAGAGAAAGGGTGTGTGTGTGTGTGACAAGGCTGGAGGGTGGACCACGGAGGCTGTCCCTGCTCCATGTGGCCTCAAGGCTAAGAGACAGCAAGGTTACTTTCCCAGGTTAAAGACAGTACATTAATTCATCCAAGGTCACAGACAGGAAATCCAAGGTCACCTAGCTCCTGAGTGGGGCCAGCAGGGGACTTTCCCCTGTTCCTATTCAGTCCCTTCCCCAGTGCCCTCTGCTGAGGTCAACGTCAGGCTCTTTTCCGAAAGCCCACCCCTCCCAGCACCCAGTGAGTGGCAGGAGAGCTAGCAGAGGCCCCAATGGGGACAATGACAAGAGGTGCCACGTGGGGCTGGGCCATTCCTTCCTCATGAAAAGTGAAAGTATTAGTCGCTCAGTCGTGTCTCACTCTTTGCAACTTCATAGACTGCAGCCCGCCAGGCTCCTCTGTCCATGGGATTCTCCAGGTAAGAATACTGGAGTGGGTTGCCGTGCCCTCCTCCAAGGGATCTTCCCTGTGGAGGGATGGAACCTGCATCTCCTGCACTGGCAGGCAGATTCGTTCCCATCTGAGCCACCAGGGACCCTCTCTGCAAAAGGGATCACAGCCCTCCCCTTGGCAGACCCTTCACCCAGAGCTGAGCTTCTTAAACTGGGCCTCAGGCAACACTGGGGTGGGAAGTAGGTCAAATGGGATGCCAGCAAGTCACACTTTCTCAGCAGAATGTAATCTGACAGTTCCTAAAATGAAAAGCCAAGTGGAGGGTTTATGGAGCGGGGCCCTTCCGAGGTAAAGCTGGGACCCAGCAGAGCGTGGACCCTGGCCTGCAGGGGTGCTCGGGCTCTGGACGTGGAGACGTCAGCGGAAGGGCTTGCCAAGGCCGGGTTTGCAGGGTCCAGTTCACGCTGCAAAGCCAGGCCTTCCAGGCCCTCCACGCTCCGGCCTCGCCGGCCTCTTGGCCTTGCCCGCCCGCCCGAACACGACAGGCCATTTGTTACTTCTTCTTGCCTTGCTGGGGCACCCAGGACAGCGCTAGTGTGGCTGGGGATTTGTCCCACTCTCCAAGCAGGGAAAGGACCCAGAGGTCCGGGGGTGGAGCAGGCCAAGGGCAGAATCGGACTTGCTAGCCACTCTCCAAGCAGGGAAAGGACCCAGAGGTCCGGGGGTGGAGCAGGCCAAGGGCAGAATCGGACTTGCTAGCCTTACGGAGGAAGTCGGCAGCTCTGCTCTGACTGTGGGTCCCTAGCCCCTTTTCTCGGGTGGTGAGTGGGAGCAGGGGGTGCTGGCTGCTCACCACTGAGTTCCCTCAAGCTGGCAGGGAGAATGAGGTGCCGGAGACCAAAGAACCCAACCAAAAGAAGAGGAAGCTGGCTGAGGCCTAGGAGAACTCTGTGCCTGGCCAGAAGACAGCCAGGGCAGACAGCAGTGAGCAGGGCAGCCGGGATGTCAGCGGGTGGGGAGGCCCTGGGTCTGCACCCTCCCTGGTTCTAAAGGGCTGGGGCTCTGGGCAGATAGGCGTGGCATGCACAAGCCAAAGGTAGCTGCAATGGGTAAAAAAGCCTTCCCCCATCTCCTGCAGCGACCTGAGGTGAGTGGCTGCTTGGATGCCGCCAGTGGCAGGGAATTCACTACCTAACAAGACCTTTTTTTTTTTAACTGCTGCACTTCAAGATTGGTTCTAGAATATTCATTTCCTTGATCCCTCTGGTGTTGCCTAGGCCTCTGCTGTCATCTGAGATCTGCAAAGAGCTGCCTGACTCAGCTCTTCTGACCTGCAAATCCCTCCACCTCCTTCCCTCGGGCTCCACCTCCTCTGGGCCTTCCCAGGCTCCTTACCCTCAAGGTTCCGTGGAGGGCAGTGAGCTCCTGGGCTCTGCCCTGGGACCTCTCTGCCTGCTCCACGCTATCCAGAGTTTGTGGTTCCAGCTGCCACTTTCACCCAGGCTGGGCTCAGCCCCAGTGCCACCCTGCAGGCTCTGGGCACCACTTGGATCCTGCCAACTGCACACATGCTCCTGGGTTTCTCACAGGCCTACAGATCCCGCCCTGAAGACGGATACCACCATCACCCTTCTGCCCTCTCTGCCTCCTCACTCCTCACTGCCACCTCTAGATCCTAACTCCACCCACCCTTGGGTCCTGCAGCCCACGCTGCCCCAGTTTTGCCTTCTCCCATCTACCTCGGTGGGTAGAAGAGTGGTTACCATGGTGATGATAAGACAAGACAAATCCAACCCTATCATCTCCTTGACAGGAAAAGCTTCCAGCGCTACGGGAGAAAGCTTGAGTCACCAGCGTTTACGCCAAGGCCGGGTATGATTCCGGCCTCACCCTGGTGCTGCCGTCTACCCCCGCTGCCCAATGCCACTGGCCCAGTCTCCAGAATGGAACGGCCCTGAGCACGACTGCAGCCCTGTGTTAACCACCTGACTGCTTCCTTCAGCCTCAGTGTGCTCAGAGGCAAAATGGGAATGAAGAGAGTACCGACGTTGCAGGCTTGCTGTGAAGACACCGCGAGCCTCGGGTCAAAGGCCCAGGGCCAGGCATGCTGTGGGGGCTCAGCGAGGCACTGAACTTCCCCGGGGCTCGGGAAACCCAGGCTGCTGCCGTCCTACGTCCTGGGGATCAACCTGCCGGCAGACACGCCTTCCGAGCCCCTGACCCTCCCTGTCCTAACGACCTCTCCTCCCTCCAGCCACGTCTAAACCTCTTGGTCATCAACAGTGGTGGCCTCTCCACAGTGTCCAGGTCATACATTCTTCTGGGACTGGTCCTTCCCATCTTCCCAGTCCTTCCCCTAGGACCCTGACTCCAATAATCCTTCCTCCCACATCCCTCTGCCCCGAGACACACAGTTTTCTGAAGTCCTTATCACCTTTCCCCTGTCCCTCTCTGGGCAGAGGGGCTCTGTCTGGCCCATGATCTCAGCATCTCCCATACCCCTCCTGTTCTCAGGGGAACGCCCCTCCTCTGGCCACCTACCCATCCACTCTGCCACTAGGTCACTCATTTCTCTAAAAAGCACGCCGTCACTATTCAATCTCCAAACCCCTCTGCTAAATCCCATTTCACCCTGCAGTTCCTACCCCATTTCTCCCTTGACCCTGCTGACTTCCATGTCTTTTCTCTCTTTCTCCCCCAGAGCCCACGATTCCAATCAGGTCCCCTGCCCTCCTTGAAACTGCTCTTGACCGCACTGCCCCTGGAGCCCTGGGCTGCTCCACCCCCGGCCCCATCTCAGGTCTGCCTGGACCCGTGGGCTGCTCCACCCCCGGCCCCATCTCAGGTCTGCCTGGACCCCTGGGCTGCTCCACCCCCGGCCCCATCTCAGGTCTGCCTGGACCCCTGGGCTGCTCCACCCCCGGCCCCATCTCAGGTCTGCACCTGACCCTGCAGCAGCACTGGGCCCGAGTGATCTGTTTCCTTCTCCAACAGTTTGTCACTCACACCCTCTGGGGGGGGTTCACTTATCTCTCCCCTGCTCTCAAAGGGCCCCAGGGTTCATCCTCGGACCCCTTGTGACTGTCCGTGCCCAACACCACTACGATCCAGCCTCATGACTGATATACACCTGTCTCCAGTGGGACTCTCTGCAGCTGAATGCTCTGCCCCTGAGTCACACCCTCCCCACAAATGGGACTCTCTTGCTTACAGATCCAACTGCCTTCCCAACCTATCCACTTGGGTGTCAAATCTGCCCACCACTCAGATCCTACCTCCCCTCCTCCTCCAAAGTCTTGATGCCACACCCCTCATCCACACTCAGAAATCCTGCTGGGGGACGTCCCTGGTGGTCCAATAATTAAGACTTCGGACTTCCAGGTTCAATCCCTGGTCTAATCCCTGGAACTAAGACCCTGCACACCATGAGGCTCGGCCAAAAAAAAAAAAAGCAATCCTGTTGACCCTATTTTCAAAATATGTCCGGGGCCCTGGGCCTTTGCACTGATGGACTCCTCGCCCCGCATGTCTTGACCTAGATTTCTACACGGCTTATATCCTCTCTTCATTCAGGCTTTACTTCTGGTAGCCTCTAAAACTGCTCTTGAAAGAAAGTCCTAGGTTTGCATTTGTCTCCATGGTACTCATCACTACTGAATATATTATTTGTTCTTATTTATCTGCCTCCCTGACTAGAATATAAGCACCGTGATGGCAGAGTTGTCTTTTTCTAGTTTGTATTCCCAGATATCGCTTGGCATAGAGCAGGCAGACATTCAGTAATGCTTGCAGTTGTGCAAACAAGTGAGCTCAGAGAACTGTGACCCTAAAGGGGTAGACAGGACTAATGTTACAGATACTGATAACCAGAAGGGGGCAGCAAAGACCTACCTAATGTGGATGGGGGGTGTGGTGGGAAGAGCCTGGGGGCAGGCTGTGTGACCTCCAGTGAGCGCCTTAACCTCTCTGAGCCTGTTTCCTCCGGTAGGTTTGGTTACGGGCGGCGGGGAGGAGATAATATGTATTGGTATGGGAAGGCTTGGTAGCCGGCCAACCATCGGATGAGCGGATGTTAGGTGTCCACGGTGTGAGGAGTTGCCCCATGACTCTTGGGGGACAGGGCTGTCATTTAACTACAATGCACCCCGATGACAGAGCATTATAAAGTGATTTAAAGACATGGGAAAATGCTTGTGTTTTAAGCATATGTGTTTGTAAGTTTATAGAAAGCACAAGATATACAATTAATAAGCTTGGGGGGAAATCTGGAAGAAATGTATCATCATAAAAGTGCACAGCCATTTATGGACGTCCCCGGTGGTCCAGTGGTTAAGAATCCGCCTGTCAATGCAGGGGACACGGGTTCTATGCCTGCGCCGGGGAGATTCTACATGCTGCAGGGCAACGGAGTCCACGCAACACAAGGTGACCGAGCCCAAGGTGTGGCCCCTCGAGCCACTGCTGAAGCCCCCACACCTCAGTGAAAAGCAGCCTCTGCTCGCCACAAACAGAGAAAGCCCATGCACAGCGAATAAAGACCCAGCACAGCAAAAAAAAAAAAGAGAGAACCTCCTCCAGGAAGCCTTCCTGACCCCCTGGAATAACAAAATTGCCTGCCAACCCCACTGGCCAAGCCCTTCCCATCACAGCCGGTCCAGAACTGACAGCTTTACAAATACTTCTCTGAATCATCAGCAGGGGGAAACCGTCCTCCACGGCTGGCCCACCGCTGCCCACCACTCAGCTACCCAGATCACCTGGGGAAGCAGGTATGACCAGCTCCATCTCACTGAAGAGGAAGTGGAGGCTTGGAGATGAGGAATAATGATCCCAGCATCACATGGTTAGTAAGAGGGGTCAGGGCCGTCAGCCTGGGTCTGTCTGTGTGCCAGCTTGTGCTCTCCCACGGCCCCCACATCGCCTCGGCCCCCAACAGCAAAACACATTATCTGCCACCCCTCCATGTGCCCAGGGCTCCTGCCTGCGTTACAGCCCCCATTCCTCCAGGCTCTGGCGTCTGCTGCCGTTCCGCCTTCCCTCGAGACCCGATCTCCAGCTCCCGTTCCCCTGGGAACCCTGGGAGCTGGCCCGTATCAGGCTTCCGTGACTGTCCGAAAGTCTGGGAACAGCCCTTTCTGGGGCAGGAGCGGCACCCAGTGACCTCTGGTGAACCCTTGGAGGCCCCTGGGAGCCTGGACGCCTTCCCAGCCCAGCGTGACAAGTGGCATGCGTTAAGCGCAGAGCTGGCCAGCTCCGGCCCCTCCAGGCTGACACCTGGCCGGGGAGTCAATGCCTGGAAAGGCGCTGGCAGTTCCCTCTCCGAGGCCTGGGGCCAGGGCCACATTTCCATCTCCTCTTCCAGGCAGTCTGCCATCCTCTCCTGTACCATGTGGACAGAGAAAGCATTTCCAAGGGGCTTCCCTGGTGGCTCAGACGGTAAAGAATCTCTCTGCAATGCAGAAGACCCGAGTTTGATCCTGGGTTGAGAAGATACCCTTGGAGAAGGAAATGACAACCCACTCCAGTATTCTTGCCTGGAAAATTCCATGGACAGAGGAGCCTGGCGGGCTACAGTCCGTGGCATTGCAGAGTCGGATATAACTGAGTGACTAACACTTTCATTTTCTCTACACACACAGGGGCTATGGGGAAGGCTGATGGGCGGGTGGGCAGATGGCACAGAGAAATGGGGGTCAGGTGGCCGCCACGGGGTAAAGGCTGGGATTCAAGAAGCTGCTCAAACAGGAAGATGCACCATCAAAACCCCCTTGCAGGAGGGTGAGCCGTGGTCAGTGGAACAGGTCACACCCAGAAGGAGGCAAAGGCTGCTGGCTGCCTCTCTGCCCCCAGCGTTTCTCCCCAAAGCCCAACATGCCACTATTTGGTGGCTGCTCTGAATGATGTGCCACCTGCCGGGCATCAGATGGAGCAGGGAGCCAGGTTTGGGGTCAATGCTTCCTCCCCTATGGGTTGGGCATCCCGGGAAAGTCACTGAAGTTCCCTCGGCCTATTTCTTCATCCATAAAAAAGGGACAGAAGGATTTTCCTGGTGGTACAGTGGATAAAAATCTGCCTGCCAATGCGGGGGACACAGGTTCGATCCCTGGTCGGGGAAAATTCCACACGCCGAGGAGCAACCAAGCCCGCGTGCCACAATTCCCGAGCCTGCACGCTGCAACTACTGAAGCCCACGAGCCCTCGAGGCTGTGCTCCACAACAAGAGAAGCCACGGCAATGAGAAGCCTGCGCACCACAGAGGCCCTGTTCGCCGCAACTAGAGAAAGCCCGTGCGCAGCAGTGAAGACCCAGCGCAATAAAAAAAAGGCGGGGGGCAGGCAAGGGACAGAAAAAGGTAACTGGGCCAAGCGCTGAACTTAGAGTCCAGCACACATCAGGGGTCAGAAATGACGTTTTCTTGCTTCGTTTTCAAACTCATTAAAACACATGCATGCTCCTGGAGCTGCTGTATTTTCAGGCCTCTACAGGGCCTGGGTAGGAAGCCCTGGGCAGCACAGGGCGTGCAGGGGAGAGGCCGTGTTTCTCCAGCAGAGGGAGGCCTGCCCGCTCCCGTGGCCGCCGCTCACAGGAGCAGGACGGACACTGCCCAGCACGGACATCTACTGGGCAGAAACGGAAGTCGGGGCTGGCAGCGGCTTGAAGCTGATTCAGTGGTACAAGTGCTGACAGGGTTGCGGGGCCCCTGCTTTGGGGCAGGCAAGTGGACCACAGGACACCGGCCACGGCCCTGGAGCCAGGCAGGTCCACAGCCAGCTGGGCGGCCTGTCACAGGGCAGGGATGGGCCCGGGAATGAGATGAGAAGGGGATCCACAGGCCTGTGATGTCCTCACGAGCACCTGGGCGTTCCTTTCCGTGTTCTGTCCTGAAAACACGGCCCCACCTCCCTATGAGGGCGACCGGCTGCAGATCACAGGCCCAGAGGCCAGCTGGGCAATCTGCTGGCTGCGTGATGCAGGCACTTTGCTGAGATGCGAGTCTCAGTTTCCCCCTAAAAGATGGGCTTTAGTGCCAAACTCCCAGATCGAAGGAGTAAACGAGATGCCTCCTGTGTGTGTCCGTTGCTGTAACCATTGTACCCAGAATACTGCCTGGCAATGGCAGGGAAGACCTCCAGAAACACGTGTAAACCCAGGTGAAGCGTTTGCACTGGGTCTGATGCCCAGAAACGTCTTGGCAAGGTTTCCTCCAGGGCCACTGTGTCCACCTCACTGACATCATCTGATAGCACCTCTGAGAGTTCTAGAAAAACACCTTGGGCGTGGGCCTTGGACCCCTCCTACTCACCCATCCGCCCACCTGCTTCTCCTTCCCTCTCCTCCTGGCTCTCCAGTCCGGCTCTCCCGAGGCCCCATCAAAGCCTTCCTCTCCCGAAACCCTCTCCAAGCACTCCTCCCTCTGCTTCTCCTCCTGGGGGTCCCTGCAGCTAATGGCAGCTGCCACATCACTATACACCTTGGTGAGTCTGACCTCTCCAGGTCACCCCCTCCCAGAAGCCCACCAAGCCAGGCTGGGGCGCAGGGAACAGGCCCAGGTGGGAGGGTCAGGGTGCACAGAGACGGGTGGTGAGGGACGTGGCCGGAGCCATAACATCAAATTCCAGTTGTTGTTTAGTCACTAAGTCGTGTCTGACTCTTTGCGACCCCATGGACTGTAACCCACCAGGTTCCTCTGTCCGGGGAATTCTCCAGGCAAGAATACTGGAGTGGGTAGCCAGTCCCTTTTCCAGGGGATCTTCCTGGCCCAGGAATCAAACCCACATCTGCACTGCAGGTTCTTTACTGCTGAGCCAACAGAGAGGCCCTCAGATTCCTGTACTGCAGGCTCTTTATGTTCCCAGCACAGCCTCCCCGAGGGCCTGGGGCTGCCAGTGGCTCTGGCAGGAGGAGAGGAGAGGCAGCAAGGCTCTGGGCTCAGCACAGGCAGCCACCTCCTCAGAGGCCTGGGCCAACCCTAGCGGCTGATCGGGTGGTCATGTCACCTGCGCGGGGACAGCCTCTGCTCATTCAGGGTTTGGGAGGGCCAGGACATAGCCTGGGGGAGGATGGATGGGAGTGGATACCTTGAGAAGGGCCAGGAGAGGCGTTTTACAAAGTGGGTAATGCTTACCCACATCTCAACACCAAGCTCGCGGGTTCCCACGCAGACACCCCTCTCTCTGAAGTTAGGAACCCACCTGCCATCAACCTTATCTGCTCAGCAAGGCCCCTCATGGGGGAAGTTGGGAGTCACTGACCCAGCCGGGCCCTTCCCTCCTGAATCCTGGCTGGGTGAAGCTTGAAAGTCACCTGTGTCCCACCACCATCCCTTTCTGCAGTGCAGGAACCGGGTCCCGGTTCTAATTTGACCTTCCTTCCCGCTTCCCCCACCCCGGGGCCAGTTCCCAGGGCAGACATGGCGGGACTCCTGCTCCAGGGCCCCAGAAGCTGCGCCCCACGGTGCGCTTCGCTCCGGCCTCTGCGCCTAGCACCGTGCCCTACCCCTGCCCCGCACGCCAAGTGGCCCTCCCACAGCCAGCGCCTCTTACCAGGCTTCGGGATGAGTCCTTGGAAAGGCCTGGAAAAGAAATAGAGACAGAAGTGTCAAGGGAGAGCCTCGGAGCTTGCAAGGAGTGTGTGGGGCCTGCCCCGGGCCAGCTACACCAGTACCTCCAATTTTGGGCGGGGAGTGGGCTGCATGGTGTGGCCTGTGGGATCTTAGTTCCCTGAACTGGGATCAAACCCGGGAGCCTGGCAGTGAGAACACCGAGTCCTAACTCCCGATGGCCAGGGAATTCCCCAGAAACTGCTTTTAACAGGATGTCTGGGGCTCTGTGTGCACGGGCCCCTGGGACGCCAGGACGGTCGGCAGGGCCGCTGTGCGCCAGATGAGCAGGGTCTCCCGCTGGCGCCACCCTGCCGGCTCTGCAGCGCCATGCACTTGTCTCAGTCCCCTCCCCTCTGACATGGGCCAAAGGCCTCTCTCCCGGGGGAATAGGAGTGCTGCGAGCAGCCGAGGCAGGGAGACGGGGCCCATGAAGGCTGCCTCTGCTATGGTGTATGGAGGGGTGGGGGACCTAGTCTCATCTCTCTGGGGCTCTCTGCACCCCAGCTGGCCTGCAGGGGCCCCTCCTCCAACCCCCAGGATCCAGGTGGTGCTGGGAAAGCCGCCTTGTCCCGCCGGAAGGGCAGGATCACCCGAAGGCCAGGCCAAGGGTCCGCGACGTGAGGCCACGCCTGGCCCTTGCCTCCTCTCTCTTCCCCCGTCGCCTGAGTACCTGGTGACGGTGAACTTGATCTTGTCAGCCACCGCGAGGATCCTCTCCAGATTCTGGGAGCCAAAGGTGCAGGGCTTTCGGAACGGGATCCCTGGGGGCAGCCCCTCGATGATGACCGAGCCAGGGTTACTCTTGATCCGCTTGTAGGGCACCTGGACCGGGTACTTGATACCCAAGGCCTCCCCTGCGGACGAGAGGGATGGAGAAGTGTTGCCGGGAGCCACAGGCAGAGCTGGTGTGTTGTCAGCAGCCAGGGGTGCTCCGCATACATGAGTGTGATACACCCCTGCACATGGGGGAATGGGGGTATCGTGCAGCGCTACGGACAGGCACAATCAGTAGGGGACCGGGAAGTGGGGGGCCTAGGGGGCTGGGAGTGTGGGTCTGTGCCTGAGCCGGGCTGAGGAGCAGGCAGGGGATGTGTGGCTATGGTTGCTGGGGAGAAGACCACGCCTAATGTGTCAGCCTCACAGCTCGAGAATCTGAAAGCCATCTTGCAGATGGTACCTTGTGGGCACACCTGGTCCTTCCCTACAACGCCTGACCTTCCTCCCGTAGTGAGGTTCTGCCTCACCCTGGCTCTGGACCAGCCTGGCCTGAGAGGGCAGATTGCATGTGGGAGCAGGGAAGCCAGCCAGGGTGTGGCTCAGCCCTCAGGGCCCTTTTCCCGTATCCGGGGCTCAGCCTCACTCCCATTGCCCACCTTCTGCAGAGGGCAGGGGCATGTCCATCCCAGGGCCTGTACTTTGTCTTACAGCCTGGGGGCTGTCCTGAGGCCACTACTGACCCACTCTGAGCTGCTGTCTGTTGTCAGACTGACATGAACATCCATGGCTCCCTGACTAGGCAGGGTGCACCACGGAAGCATCCTCCTGGACCAAGCATTGGACACCCCTCAGCGTCCCAGGTAGCGCGCTTATGAAGACAAGCCTGCAGAAATCTCCCACGTCTTGGACAAGGAGAAACAGCTGAACTTTTTCTGGGCAATAAATTAATTTTATCTCATGGACACTGGGAATGGTATCCAGTTCCAATTCAGTCACTCAGTCATGTCTGACTCTTTGTGACCCCATGAACTATAGCACACCAGGCCTCCGTGTCCATCACCAACTCCCAGAGTCTACCCAAACCCATGTCCATTGAGTCAGTGACACCATTCCCTGTTGTCCCCTTCTTCTCCTGCCCTCGATCTTTCCCAGCATCAGGGTCTTTTCAAATGAGTCAGCTCTTTGCATCAGAATGGTATAACTGGTCTCATTTCCCTTTTTGCTCTGGCTCCTAGGAAACTGAGAGGCCCACATTCATTAAGTATAGAACTGCTGAGCCTTCATGTCACCCCTGGTTTGCGCCACTGCTTCAGCTTGTCTGTTCGGTGTTACTGAGGCATAATTCACGTATCATAACATTTACCATCTTAAATAATCCAGTGGTTTTATTAGTAGTAGTAGGAGCAGTGGTAGTGTTTTTTGGCCACATCCGTGGCATGTGCGGTCTTAGTCCCCTGACCAGGGATTGAACCTGCGGCCCCTGCGTTGGAAGTGTGGCGTCTTAACCACGGGACTGCCAGGGAAGTCCCAGCGCTCAAGAAATGCTTCCATGCGCGTTGAGTGGTCTTCCCAGAGGAGACCATGGCCCCGCCTCTCTTTCTTTCTGGCTGGGGCACCCTGGGGCTCACCATATTTCTTATTGAACAGATCCTGAACTTGCTCCCTCAGAGTGTTGGCAATGTCGATCCGCGAGAGTCTGGCGTCATAATTTTCTGCCAAGTGAAAAACAATTACGGATTTGGGCTGTTAAATGAAAAGGCACTTGATGACTTTCACAGAATATGATTTTCTAATTATGGGGAACTCCTTCTTGGGCAATTATCAGCTCCTTGGAGGGGCCCCTCGGAGAACTCCAGCACTAACATCTTGACGGGGACGTGTGTTTGCTCCGGAAGGATACACACTGTTGCGACAACAGCAATGAGTTGGAAATTAAGTTAATTGTTGACATTTGAAAACCACACCCATGAGCCAGACCTGGAGGG
Organism: Oreotragus oreotragus; assembly: GCA_006410675.1. Taxonomy (NCBI): domain Eukaryota; kingdom Metazoa; phylum Chordata; class Mammalia; order Artiodactyla; family Bovidae; genus Oreotragus; species Oreotragus oreotragus. The sequence continues at coordinate 788,133 of SJYX01013596.1, forward strand.
GCGAGACCCCACGAAGGGGAGCATCCCTGCATCGCGATGAGTGGAACAGGGCCTCGGTCAGGGCCAGCAGGGAGCCAGGAGGCTAAGCAGGGACCTGAGGTCACTGACCATGACCCCGTGGAGCCAGGGGGCCAGCCTGGCAGTTTGCACGGTCACTCGCTCACTCACCCGGAGAGTATTTGCTAAGAAGCCCAGGTGTCCACCTGCCACGAGGCCCCCGGATGTTGGGGGAGATCAGAGCCTGACACTGCCTTGTGGGCAGACAGGTGGGGGGAGGGTGGAGGGGATGGGTCTCTGGGTAGTTGGACCCCAGTTTGCTAAAAGGGCTGAGTATGAGGAGCCACGGGGTAAGGTGAGAGACTCGACTCTCCCACAATAGAAAGTTCTGGCGTGGGGAGGAGAGAGAGGCTTGGTGGTAAGCAGATGCCCCTCTGGGACTTGGGGCCCAGGTCCCCAGGCTCCTCCACCCCCAGGGGCTGGCCCTTCTTGTCTGTGGTCTGGCTGACCCCACTTTCTCCTTTGGGTCACAGGGCCCATCTGGGGAACACCCACCCTGGGGGACTTCCAGCCACTCTCCAGAGCTGCTCTGACGTGCACGTGGACAGCCGCTCTCAGTCACAGCAGCCCCCACTGATGCTACACACACACACACACACACACACAGCCCCCACTGATGCTACACACACACACACACACACACACATGCACACACACAGCCCCCACTGATGCTACACACACACACAGCCCCCACTGATGCTACACACACACACACACACACACACACACACACGCACGGACGCTGAGTCATGGTCAACTCTTTGAGACCCTGTGGACTGTACGTAGCCCACAAGGCTCCTCTGTCCATGGGATTTCCCAGGCAAGAAAACTGGAGTAGGTTGCCGTTTCCTCCTCCAGGGGATCTTCCTGACTGGAGAGTGAACCTGCATCCACCGCATTGACAGGCGGAGTGCTAACCGCTCAGCCACCTGGGCAGCCCACTGATTTGATCTCAACCAAAAGGCAGAGTAGTCCTACCCGCCCCCACCATCTGGAGGGATGGGACGGAGCCTCCCCGGCCCTCCGTTTCTTACCCAGGGTTCCCCCTTCAGCCCTGAGCTCAGGCTCTGCCCCATCCTCCACCCCTCTCCCTCCACACTCATGTCCTTCCACCCCTCCTTGGCCTGGCCACAGTCCTCCCTTTCAGGAGAATCCTCCTTGCCCTTGGCAATTCCTCTCCTCTGATTTCAAAGCACGAAGGGCATGGCCAGCTGCCTAACACGAAGCGGGCAGGTCAGCTGCCTCCCCAGACTGAGAGCGAGCGGCTCCTTCACCCCGCACCCCACCGTCCCCTGAATCCCTAGACGCCTGGCGGAGATTCTCCCTAGAGCTGATACACTACAGCCCTGCCTGGCTGCCCTCCCACCTGGCTCAGACCACCCCCCTCGGGGGGCCCTGAGGTTGGCAGCCAGCCCCTCCCACCCCCAGCCTGGCCCTCCAAGGCCAGGTCAAGGTCATGGCACTGGGACAGGGGACCCCATCCTGAGCTGCAACCTTACCTTGAAAGCCCTGCCTCTTCAGGCTCTCGTCCACAAGAGGGTCCCCGGAATCCCTCTCTGGGGGCGTTGGGGGAGGGGAGAGAAGCCAGGGTGAGCGGGTAGCTCCTGGGACCCGGGACAGAGGTGGCATCTGGTGGGGACAAACTTGGTGGGGAGGGTGGTGGGGGAATGCCAGGGGAGACGGAACCAGGAAGGAGGAAGCAGGAGGAGGGGCGGTGGCAGACGCTGGGACCCTTCCCAAGCCCAGCCCATGACCCTGGGCAGGGTACCTTGGCTGTCCGCGAGGGGCTCTTTGACTCCTTCCGTGAGCAGCTCAGGCCTGAAAAACACAAAAGGGGCTATCACTAAGGTCCCTCGAGACCTCCCCAGCTCTGCCCTCTGGGCCTCAGTCTGCACATCTGTGCAATGGGCCCTCTTGATTCTGGACAGTCCAGGTCTGGGGTCCCTGTGCCCAGGCAGGGTGCTGCCGACAGATCTGGGGGTGTGAGATCCGGCAGCTGTGCTGGGCTCTGAGGATCCAGCCGGGAGCGAGATCTTAGTTCCCCGACCAGGAATTGAACCCGTGCGCCCTGCATTGGAAGTTCAGAGTCTTAACCAGGGGACACCAGGGAAGTCCCAGGTTTTAGTATATTCAATAAAGTTGTTTATGCAGCCATGCTCGCATGCAGGCTAATTCGCTTCAGTCATGTCCGACTCTGTGACCCCATGGACTGTAGCCCACCGGGCTCCTCTGTCCACGGTTTTTTCCAGGCAAGAATACTGGAGTAGATTGCCATCTCCTTCTCCAGGGGATCTTCCCGACCCAGGGACTAAACCCACATCTCTTACGTCTCCTTCATTGGCAGGGGGTTTCTTTACCACGAGCACCATCGGGGAAGCTAATTTCAGAACATTTCTATTTCCATCCAAAATGTACCCTTTTTAAAAGTAAGATCACTAAGAGGTGGCTGTTTTTTTTTTTTTTTACTAATATTCGCAACAGTATTTTTAGCTAATTTTTTAAAAGAAGGAATACCAAAATTAAATATATCCAAGTGCTCAATCTCTCTCTTCCAATTATCTCCTACAATCACCCCAACTAGTCCTTAATCCTAACATCCCAAAGGTTCCACTGGACAAAGTTAATCATTCTTTTCTACTTGAATCATTTTTTTTTCACTTGGCATTCAGGCAACTGGGATTACTTAAATTCATTTAAAAATATGGTGTGTGTATATATATATATATTTATTTATTTTAAGAAATGAACTCCTGATACTGGCAACCACATGGATGAGTCTCAAAAGCTGAGTGAAAGAAGTCAGACCCAGTGAGATGCACAGTGCATGATGCCATTTATATGACATTCTGGAAAAGACAAAATGACAGAAAACTGATCAGTGGTTGCCAGGAGCTGGGGGAGCCGGCAAAGGGGCACAAGGGAAGCTTCTGTATCTTTTTAAATTTTTTATTTGCTTTTTAAATCTTTTGCTTATGCCACAGAGCATGTGGGATCTTAGTTTCCCAACCAGGGCTCGAAATTGTGCCCTCTCTGTTGGCAGCACGGAGTCTTAACCACAGAACCACCAGAGAAGTCCTGCTTTGTATTTTGAGGGTAGTCATGTGACTGTATGAGCTTGCCAAAAATCAAAGAGCTGTACATTGAAAAAGGGTAAAATTAAACTTCAATAAACCTGATACTAAAAAAAAAATTAATAAACAAAACTCCAAACCATCTTGATTGTGACAAGCCCTTTGCTAAGCCTTGACCTTCAGGGCCACCCTATAAACGGTACAGTGTGCCCCACCTGACCTCTGAGCAACCTGCCCAAGGTCAAGGGGAGGAACAGGAAGAGCCAGACTCAGACCCAGGAGCCTGGGAGCCACCCAAGTGCTTCCGATTCTCAGTTTGAGGGGATGGGTGAGGCAAGTGGCTCCCACGTGTTACGTTCCTCCTGGATGCTGACAGCTTCCCACGTTCTGTCTGCCCTTCGACCTCTCCCTGTGTCTGAGTCCCGTAATCCACCTGCCATCCCTCTCTGCAAGGTTCCCCCACACCGCAAACATAACAAAAGTCAGATCCAACTCTTACATTGTTTTTTTTTTTAATGTTTTGGCCATGCTGTGCGGCAGGTGGAATCTTAGTTCCTAGACCAGTGATCAAACCAGTGCCCCCTGCATCAGAAGTGTGGAGTCTCAACCACTGGACTGCAGGGAAAGTCCCTCAGCTCTTGACTTTGACCTCCAACCTCATCATCGGCATCTTGGAAAACGGTATCACTAGCATCCTAGCTGCTCAGTCCCCCACCTTCAGTCATTCAGCCCCTCTTCCTCTCACACCCGCATCATATACATTGGCAAATTCTACCAGCTCCACCTTCAAAACATTGCCTGAATCTGATGACTTCTCACCATCGCACCTTTACTGAGTCCAAGATGCCACTGTGTCTTCAGGGCCAGGTACGGCCTCCTTACTGGTCCCACCCTTCTCAAAACTGCCCAGTGAGTTCTCATTACATCTGAAATAAAATCCAAACCCTTTACGCCAGCCCAAGACCCTGTATAATACAGCTCTATCTCTTGTGCCTCGCCACTCACACTCTTCTCTCACTCAGTCCGCACCAGTCACACGGGCACCTTGCTAGACTTGAAATGCACAAGCATGTCCCTGCCTCAGGGCCTTTGCACCTGCCATTCCCACTGCTTCAGTGCTGTTCCACCAGGTATCTGCAAGGCTTGCTTCATTAGTTCTCTGCTCTGATGTCCTCTCCACTGACGGGTTCCTCCTGCCCCTCCCTGCCCCTTTAACCTGCCTTACAGCATTTATCTCTACCTGATATTATATTGGGATTTTACTTGGTGAGGTCAGCCAACTCAACAGCAGGATTCAGTGGCATTCGTTGATGCATCCCTGCTGGCATATGGTGGGCACTCAAGGTGTATTTGTAGAAGGAAAGAACCACATATCCACTATTTGTACCTGGAGTACCACCCTCCCTGCTTAACCTGGTGCAAGCCAGGCTCCTCAAGAGAGCTCCCTGCCCTGCACCCCAATGCCAGTCTGCCACTCTAGGCATGAAGGACACCCTGAGTCTCCCAATTTGGGGGCCATCTACTACCCTGGGCAGAGCAAAGCTTTAAATATCCCCTCTTTCTTGTTACTTTCAACCAAACCAGACCTAAGTTTACAAGACATCCCAGTAACACAGAGAAGGGCAAAACAGGTCACCCCCAGGGCCCCCCCTCTTTTAAAAATTCAATAGCTGCCTTCATCTCTTCCAGAGGGACTTTATATCTCAGTTGGGCACACAGGCTGGATACAATAGAGCTCTGTGGGTCCTCGCTGACGAAATCTAGATGCTTGAGGAAAGAGAAGAGACCTGAAATGCCAACGTCCGATTTTCCAATCCAGGGAAAATGGGGCATTGTCAATTCAGATGCCTCCAACCCCCAGAGGATGCTCAGAATGGTCCAGAAGAGCAAGTCAGTAGGCATATTCCTGTCTTACATCCAGGCAAGCTGGGGACTGCTCTCCTGGGGACTGAGAGGGCATCAATCTGGTTGCTTTAGGTCCTTCAGGCCTCAGCTGGGTCTGGGCAAACTTGTACCTGCACAGTTGAGGCCAAACTTCATCTAGAGCCCTATCATCAAAAAAAAAAAAAAAGGGACTTCCCCAATCTAAAGAGGGAAAATAGCTACTTGCCACTTCTCCTTGGTGCTGCCTGAGGTGGCTCCCGTGGACCCTGCTGGGCCTTACCTCTTGATGACAAACTGGATGCTGTTGCTGGCTTCCAGGATCTTCCGGAGCTTGGCGATCCCAAAGCAGTTGGGCCTGCGGAGGGAGATGCCTTCAGGCAGCCCCACCACAAACAGCTCCTCTGGGTACATCAGGAACTTGGAGTAGGGCACCTTGACAGGCTCCGAGATGCCAATGGCCTTGGCTGCAGAAATACGGCTGCTGTAGGGCCATCCAGATCTACGGCGCCACGAGCCTCGATTCCCACCTCCCATGTCTGCATGGGGGGGCCGGAGCCCTTTGGAAACTTAGCTCTCAGCTGAACCTTCCTGACCCTCCTAGGAGGTTAAGTACCATCACCCTCAGTCTTGTGGGTAAGCGACCCAGAGCCCACAGTGGATGTGACTTGTCTCAGGTCCCAGGGTCCCTCAGGTCCCGGGGGTGGGAATCCAAGTCAGTGGGACCCTCAGTCTTACGTTCAGTCCATGCTCTCATGCCCTGTCAGTGCAGGAGAAACCACTGACAGCTGGTGAAACCTGGTATTGGCTCCACCCAAGTCCACTTGTCCCCGTGCTGCCAGAAAGGCCCTCTGGAAGGTCCCTCTGCCACCATAAATAACCCCAGCCCCCTGTGTGGTCGAACACCACGCCTCGGGAACTGGAGAGATCTGAGGCTCGGGCCAGGCACTACCACTCACTAGTCGTGGGGCCTCAGACAAGCCATGGCACTTCCCCAGGCCTCGATTTTCCTCATCTGTAAAACGGGCATTAAGACACAGGGATTTTGTGAGACAGGATGGGAGAAGGTGTGTGAAGCACCTTGCCAGCGCCTGGCCAACCACAGGGGCTAAATGAAGAGTAGGCGTCTCCCCTGCCTTTCTAGTAGGAAAGAGCTTGTCATGTGTGCATCCTCCTGAGGACCCTGAATGAGGGTGTCTGTGGGGCACAGAGGGGCAGTTACAGCTGACACAGCGGGCTCTCCAAGCTGAGGCTAAGGCAGACCGTGAGTGTGAGTGTGTTGATGGGGAGACAGCGGTGCTGTGTTTCAGAGGGTGGGGTTCTCCGGCAGTGCCTCAGTCTTCCCAGGCGGGATGTCTGGAGCTGAGGAGGGGGCTGGGCAGCAGCCCCTGCAGTGCCCCAGCCCCCCTGGCTCCTCCCTGTTCAGGGAGCAGCTGGGATGGGGGGTCAGTCCCTCTAATAACAGGGCAGCTGGAGGGAGACCCAGATACCCCCAACCCTGTCCGGCTCCTCGCTCACCGTATCGCGTGTTGAAAAGCAGCTCCACCTGCTTCCGCAGAGGCCGAATCACGTCACCATGACTGTCTGGAAGGCAAAGGGCAGTTGCTGAGCCTCCCCAGCGCCAGCAGGACCCTGCTTCTCAGCTTGTGTCCCAGCTCTGCTGGCACCAAGGATGCCCTACGCTGAGACCTTGGAAAGGGGAAGGGTGGTGATGGCAGGTAACCTATTTCCTCAGAAGTGGCCTCTCTGCAGACAGGTCCACAATTCCTGGGCTCAAATATCTGCTTTTGAAATCGGGTCTAGGGCATCACCAGGCCTGAGTGGAAGGTTCTGAGGCCTAAGGATGACCATGGGACTTTCTACGTGAATGCCACTCTAGACTAGCACAGTGACTTATTTATGTATACTCAGTCATGTCTGACTCTTTGTACCACCCTGGGCTGTAGCCCACCAGGTTCCTCTGTCCATGGGATGTTCAGGCAAGAATACTGAAGTGGGTTGCCATTTCCTCTCCAGCGGACCTTCCTGACCCAGGGATTGAACCTGCATCTCCCTCATTGGCAGGTGGATTCTTGACCACTGCGCCACCCGGGAAGGCCTGTCAGGCTACTTAACCAGTGTGTGTACACTAAGCCTGCAAATTGAGTGTGCTGCCACCAGATGGCAGTAGATATCTGTTAAAATTTTATAGTCACACTCCCCACGTTTGGGATTGGGAAAGAGACACTCCTCTCCTCTGACACCCACTCATTCCATCCCAGGGGCAGACACAGCCCCATCCTCACCTTGACCTCCCTGCCTGTCCTACTCCCACTCTTTGCAAGCTGGGAATGAGCCATGTTCCTGAGACTGAACATGTCTATTGGACCCAAAGCCAATTTTGTGCTTTCAGGCCTCAGTTCGACTTGTTCAGGAAGACCAGGTTCAGACCTCAGCCTTAAAAGGTTTCTGGAAAGAAGTAGGGTGTATATAGAACAAAATAAGAAAGTCTTACAATTTCTCTTACCAGGAACAGCTGCTCCTACCTCTGACCATGTACCTCCTAGTTCTAGAAAATAGGTCTATAAACCTCCCAATTCAGGTAGCCTAGAGGACACCCACCCCCAAACCAGGTGTCTGGAAGAGACAAAAGGGAGCTGTCGGATGGGGAGGGGAGGAGGCCTGGATAGGGAGGGAGAGAGAAGGGGGAAGCGGACAGTGCCTCACCCTCCACTGGCCTCTCCTCGGGCCGAGGGTCCTCGCCGGGGCCTTTGTCTGAAAGAGAAGAGGGGGCCGTGCAGCCACATTCATCATCTCTGCACCTCCGAAGTGAGGTCGGACAGGCACACCGAGTCCGGAGCGTGGCACGGTGACCCCCAGACGGGATCAGGGACCCCAGTTATGTACAAGCACCCACCCTCGCCTCCATGTGAGCTTTCGAGACTGGACACCTTTGGGACGCGTGGCCTGGAGACCAGCCCACGCCACCCCATCCTTCCTTCCACTGCCTCCAGGCTCTGCTCCAGGAATAGAGGAAACGCAGCAACAAGACAATGCCTGTCTTCCTTGTGCGACGCCAGACGCAACACGTGATGTCAGACGGCAGTGACGCCATAAAGAAAAACAGAGGCCCAGGACTTCCCTGGGGGTCCAGTGGTTAAGACTTTGCCATCCAGTGCAGGGGTTGTGGGTTCGATCCCTGAGCAGGGAGCCCACACGGCTCATGGCCAAAAATCCAAAACATAAAACAGTAGCAATATTATAACAAGTTCAATAAAGGTTTTAAAATGGTCAGTATAAAAAAGAAATCTTAAAAATGGAGGCGGATAAGGGGATGAGGATGTGAAGCTATTCGAAGGTCATAAGGTTCCGGGGCCTCCGACAAGGTGACCTGACCCTGGCCAGGACTCAGCCTTGTCCCCAGAGGTGGGTCCAACAGGCAGCAAAGACACAGCACAGGGGACAACACAGGAGGTTAGGGCTTAGGCTGTGAGGGGGAGGGGGGAGATTGGCCTTGGCGGGCTAAGGAGAGGAATATGTGGGTTGGATCCAAGTGTCCAGGAAGGAGAGGGACATGGGCAGGGAGAGGGGAGCTGTGTGTGTGGGAAGGGTGGCTGCAAACTCAAGAGATGACAGATTTTGGCAGGAAGATGAGATACTGCAGCTCAGGAAGCGTGCCCTGTGCTGCCACGGGGCCAACCCTTGGACGGCCCTTTTCAGCCCACAAGGCTGGGCCGAGGAGGAGAGGTGGAGCAGGTGGGTCCTGGGAGGGGGAGAGGTGGAGCAGGTGGGCCCTGGGAGGAGGAGAGGTGGAGCAGGTGGGCCCTGGGAGGGGGAGAGGTGGAGCAGGTGGGCCCTGGGTCTGCTCTCTGCCAGCTGGTGGAGAGGATGCCCGATGAGAAGGGATGTAGGGACTCCCACGACAGGAGAGTTCCCATAACGTGGTCAAGGCCCCGTTCTCCTGATGCGGGAAAAGGGAGCCTGCTTTTTGGATCACCAGCCGAGCTGGAGACCTGGGGTTCAACCCCGAAGGTTCTGGAAGGTTTCATCTCTGCTCAGTCCCTGATTTTAAAAGGGCCAGAGCATTAGGACTAAACTTTCGTCAGGGAAACAGGTACATTGTGGGCAGTGGATGCTGGGTCCACCTGACTCCGCCTAGACAGGCAGTTCCGAGGGCTGACATCAATTCCTGGAAACAGTGATGGAGGGTGACCAGGCAGATCACCAGCCCAGCCCCCAGCTCCACACACACAACTCCCCGCTTCCTGTCTTCTCCCTTGTCCCCTCCCCTGCTTCTGTCCCCAGCCTTACCCAGGTGCTGAGCCCAAGGGCAGCCCCTAAAAAACACCCCACACGCTAGGCTGCATTTCAGAGATTGGTCCCCAGTGGACGCAACCCACAAGACATCGTGGGGTTACGACTTTCTCCTGTGCGTTTCAGCATGGTGTTCCAGTCTTTCAAGGCCATAGGGAACATCATTCTTGGGGATGGACCATTCCTCCCCAGGGATCTGCAATCTGCATAATCTTGCTGCCTAAGGTCTCACCGATACATGTTCAAAGAAGGATCAAGCCCTCCAAGACACTGGGGGAAATCTTCCCCACGTGGATGCTGGGGTCCCCTTGGAACCCCCTTTTCTTGCTTGAAATTCAAATAACTTTTTTTTTTTGGCAGTGCTTAGTAGCATGTGGGATCTCAGTTCCCCAATCAGGGGTCAAACCCCGTGCCCCTTGCACTGGGAGTGGCGAGTCTTAACTACTGAACTGCCATCCTCAACTACCTTTCATTTAAACTGAAAACACTGCTTAAAACTGTGTTTAGAGTCGAAACCCTTTTGTTTGTAGAAGTCATAGGAGCTTCTCCAGCCAGCCCAGGGTCAGTTGGAAACGTTGATGGCATAATGAGTCGACCCACTCCTGTGGCTGACCCCACACGGGGTCCTTTCTGAGGGCTCACAGTCGCCCATGTAGACATCCGCCCCGGAACTGTGCCTGGGACTAAGGCACAGTCCACCTGTCTTCAATTGGGCAAAGCCTCAGCTCTAAGTCTGTTGTCAGCCCATCTTTGTCCGCCGTGACTTCTCACATCCTACAGACAGTGGATCGTGGGTATGACCTGAAGACCCGTTCACCCACAGCAGATCTGGGGCCCCGCGATACCTCCTTACTGCTCTGGACTCCCAGGTCCAGGTCACTTTTCCCTGTCTCCAGTCCATTCTTCCTGAGAGGGAAGATGGAAGCAGACAAGCAGCAGAGTGTGTTCTGCCTTTGCTCTGTCACCACCCATCTGGGCCTGCAGGAAGCCTTCTTATTTATTTTTCTAGTCATTTGTTTATTTTTAGTAGGGGAAAATTAAAAAGTGCAGTAAGGCATACAGAGCACGGTAACCAAGCCTCATGGACCCACCAGCCGGAATGAATATATGTGAGCATTTTGTCATATTTGCACATGATTTTTTAAAAATATTAATAAAACATTTGCGGTACTATTTTTACATTTCAAATTTGGAAAAATGCTATATTGTCCATATCTTTCTGCACTTGAACATGAACATGATGAGCTTTTTTTTTTGCACTATTCATTGAAATACACCTACTATACTTTTGCACGGTGTCCTTAAGTAACATCCCCCCTCCACCCCACCCGTCCTCATCCCCCCATCAAGCCCACACTAGACATCACACGCAAGGGTAACAAACTCCAGCCCTCTTCCTAAAGTTCCCTGCCCTGGCCCTGCAGCCCTTATTGCAGAGTTTTCCAAACTCACATCATTTAAGGACCAATATAATTATCCACCATATCTGCAAACCTTGTATAATTTACTATTTGTCTTTCTAATGACTTACTTTTCAAAAATGCTGTGAAGTGAAGTGAAGTGAATTCCCCCCATCAAGCCCACACTAGACATCACACGCAAGGGTAACAAACTCCAGCCCTCTTCCTAAAGTTCCCTGCCCTGGCCCTGCAGCCCTTATTGCAGAGTTTTCCAAACTCACATCATTTAAGGACCAATATAATTATCCACCATATCTGCAAACCTTGTATAATTTACTATTTGTCTTTCTAATGACTTACTTTTCAAAAATGCTGTGAAGTGAAGTGAAGTGAATTTGCTCAGTCGTGTCTGACTCTTTGCGACCCCATGGACTGTAGCCCACCAGGCTCCTCCCTCCATGGGATTCTCCAGGCAAGGGTACTGGAGTGGGTTGCCATTTCCTTCTCCAGGGGATCTTCCCGACCCAGGGATCAAACCCAGGTCTCCTGAATTCCAGGTAGATACTTTAACCTCTGAGCCACCAGGGAACAAGGTATAATTCTTTTTTTTTAATTAAAAAATTTTGGTTATACCTCACGGCACGTGGGTTCCCTGACCAGGGATTGAACCCACAGCCTATGCAATTGGCAGTGTGCACCACTGAGGAAGCTCAAATTCTTATTTCTTATTACCTATGATAACATCTGTTAATAATGGTTGGAGCTGAGCGTGTGAGATTCATTAAATTATTCTCAACTTTTTGTGGTTTTAAACATTTAAAAAAAAACAAAACATGGAGAATTCCACCCTCCCCCTGCTAATCTCCACCTGCCCAATCATTCCTCTTGTCTAAATTATCACAAGTGTCTGTCTTTCTCTCCAGCCCTCTAGCATCTATTCTCAGCTCCCACGGTCAGAGTGGGTGAGCGTGTGTGCTCAATCATGTCCGACTTTTCGCAACCCCGTGGCCTGCAGCCCGACAGGTTCCTCTATGCATGGACTTCTCCAGGCAAGGGAGTGGGTTGCCATTCCTTTCTCCAGGGGATCTTGCCCACCCAGGGATCAAATCTGGGTCTCCCGCACTGCAGGCGGATTCTTTACTGTCTGAGCCACCAGGGGAGCCCAGCCCATCTCTTACCAGTCAGCATCTCCATCCCGTAGCCAGAATCTTCTGAGGGCAGATGTCCAGGCATCGAGTCTGTCATTTCCTCAGAGGCTGGGGAAGGGTCTGGAGGCAGAACTCCACATGTTGACATCTTCTGTTTGTGCCACCCTGCCATTGTCCCCAGGGACCCCCAGCCCTGCACACCCATAGAGCAGGAAGCCTCCCCTTGGACCCTGGGAGGGCAGCTGTGCCAGGGGCCAGCGGGGGCCTGAGGGGCCTGGAGCCCTGGGTTTACCCCATACTGACCCTCCAGAGGCCAAGGATATGCCCCACTTCACAGATGTGGAAACTGAGGCTCGGAGGGAATCCAGGTCTGGAGTCAAACTCAAATCTTCTTATTTCAATGACCTTCTCTTTTTTCTTTTCTTTCCTTTAATTCTTTCCATTCTGTTTACTTTTTGGCTGTGTGGCATATAGGACCTTAGTTTCCTGACCAGGGACTGGACCTGTGCCCCCTGCACTGGCAGCGTGGAGTCGTAACCACTGGGCTACCAGGGAAGACCCTCTGATGACCTTTGCTTCTCTGCACTCTGTCTCGCAAATCCCAGGGGATCCAGGCCAGAGAGGTGATGGCTGTGGGGACCTTAAGGAAGGTCGGAGCAGAGACCTGACTCCCAGCCCAGAGGGCAGGGATGGCTGCAGAAAGCACCCAGAACGCTGCACTCTCTCATGGTCAGACCAGACCAAGAAACAGCAGCCTCGAGACACCTTCTTGGCCGGGGCAGGTGTCAGGAAACAGAGGGGGTCAGCCCAGGAGAGGACATGTTGGTTGCGGCGGTTCCAGGGCCCCCGTTTTGGGAGCCGCTCCATCTCTGAACGTTCAGGTGTGGGCGGCAGGATCAGCCCTTACCTGGGACGGTGACCTGGATGATATCCGGGTCCTCTGGCTCGATTTTGATGGGTCTCAGCCCACCCAGCTCCCCGGAGGTTCCTGCGAAACGAGGAGACGAGGGATCTGGTCAGGTGGGGGCATGAACTTGGCCCAGTAAGGTAGGTCACTCCTGAACACTCCCCTGTCTGGGACTCAGTAGCGCCAGAGAAAGTCAAGTCCGCTCTGGTGTCTGGTCTGTAGACAGATGCAACGTATAGACCCGGCCACTGAGACCAAAATCGCCAAGGATGAGGAGGCAGTAGTAGAATCCTGCACAAAGCTACCACATCCCACGTGGTAGTGCCCCTTCCCGGCCCTGAGCCCGCTCTGCAGCTGGGAAGGGGGGACAGTGGTGAGCAGAGGAAATTCATTAGACCTCCGGCAAAGACTGACGGCGGGAGGAGAAGGGGACCGACAGAGGATGAGACGGCTGGATGGCATCACCGATTTGATGGACATGAGTTTGAGTAAACTCCGGGAGTTGGTGATGGACAGGAAGGCCTGGCGTGCTGCAGTCCAGGGGGTTGCAAAGAGTCAGACACCACTAAGTGACTGAACTGAACTGAACCGGGCTCATGGTCTGAGCCTGCTTCCTGCCTAAGGCACCCACCACCCTAGACACACGCAGTGGGTGCCAGCTCCTCACCTGGCCCGCAGTCTTCGGAGAGACCGCTCTTGTCTGACCTGTGGGAAGGAAGTCGAGAAATGACATGGCATCAGCCCCCGTTCTTACCCTTCCAGCAGTCGGGGGGCCTCGGTGGCTGCCAATCCAGAACACACCCCTGACCGCACCGGCGGCTCCCACCCCAGCAAGACTCCCAGGAACACACCCCTGACCGCACCGGCGGCTCCCACCCCAGCAAGACTCCCAGGGCCTGTCGCCCAGGGCAACAGTCTCCTGGCTGCCCTGGCCCAGGCCCTGCTCCCTCTCCTGGGGTGACCTTCCCAGGTCACCCACCTTGCCCACCGGCTGGCAGCTCCTGAGGCCTGGGTCTGGCCAGTCTAGGAGCGCCACAGCTTAGCATGGGGCAGGGATGTGATCACGGCTTGCTGGGGGGGACTGAGAGCTGTAGGGACCACCAGCCTGGAGGGGGTTGGGGGCTCTCGGGGGGAAGTGAAGCTGGGGAGGGCCCTGGGTTGGATGATTCGGTTCATTCACAGAGCACCGTCAGGGCAGAACCGGACCGGATGAGGGGACTCCGGGACAGATGGCCCATCCCTGGCACCCAGGAGCCCAGGGCCTCCGTGGGGACATTGGGGTGACCAGGCCATGAGCGGAGTGCAGGGCCTTGTGGCCACGCAGGGCAGACACCAGTCTAGTCTGGGCGGCAGGGAAGGTTGCTTAGATCCCGAGGGGTGACGAGAGTCCTCTGAGTGGAAGAAAATCGGCGGAGTCTTTGTGCTCCTTCTGGGTCCCTGCAGTCTCCCGGGCCCGCAGTGGGGCGGGGCACATGGTGTCTGTGTGGGACGGTCCTGTGCGGGGTGTCCAGGTGGAGGGAGCCAGCCTGCCCCTGCTCCTCCCCGCGGAGCTGGGGTGGCGATGGCGGATGCCTTACCGGGCGGTCCCAGCCAGATCCAGGACAGCAGCACGGGCCACCTCCGTAGAGGCGTCCTCTGGCGGGCTGGCCGGCTCCAGCTTCGTGGGGTCTTTGGTAAACTTGTTCCCTGGTGGGGAGAGCCAGGGAGGGGCAAGGTGGTCAGGGAGGAGGCTCACCAGCCTTCTCGGCCTGGGGCATACCTGGGGGCAGTCGCTGGGGGGCGCCCCTCACGTGCGGCCTGGCCTCCATATCCAGCTGAGTTGGGAAGGGGTCCAGGGAGAGAGACCCCTCCTGGGACAAGGAGCAAGGATGGCAAGGATCTCAGAGGACTGGGCAGGAAGAAGCTGGAAATGACCACCCTGACTGCACATGTGCTACTGGGGCTCAGGGAGCCCTTGGGAAAGGGGCCAAGTCTCCTCAGGGATGTACCACAAACCACCCTCTACATTCAGTTATTCCAGGAACCCAGAACACCAACCCAGAGGACGGAGCTCTTACCATTTCACGCATGTGGAAACTGAGGCCCATATGACCTTGCCCAAGGTCACAAAGCTGGGGGAGAGGTAGGGACCCAGATACATTGCACCCCAAGATGCGAGCTCCCTTTGTTGTACCCAGCAGAGCCCACCTCTTCTTTGTGAGACCCCGGAGCTCACTAGCTGGACTTCAGGGAAAAGAATGGAATCCACTTAAGAGACTATTGAAAACTAAAAGTTAAAAAATGCTAACAGCTGAGGAGAGTACCTCTCACATGTTCGCATTTGACAACATCTGGGGCTGGTGTCCTGATAGTCTGTCTGCATCTGGGAGCTGGGGGCCCCCATGTCTGCCCCAGAATGCAGAAGCCACCGCCAGGCTCCATTCCCACCCCAGGGTCCAGTGTGATGGCAGCTCAGGCACTCAGGGGCATCAGCTTGGCGGCTTTAGAACGAACTGGACGGTCCCCACACATACCTGTGAAAATTCGCTCGTCGAACATCCTAGGGAGAGAGGAGAGACGGGCATGAGAGGGTAGCCGGGCTCAGGTCCCTTCCGTGATGGTCACTCTAGTCCCACATGCAGGCTCCAGCTGCAGACCTGGGCACCAGGCTGGCCACATATGGGGGCAGGAGAGGGCACGGTCCAGAAGAGCGAGATACCGGCCAACAGCCATTTCTTCAGTCAGGGAAGGCATCGATTGGCCAGGCCCTGGGGGGGTCCCAGAGGGTCCCACCTATTCATCACAACACGCGGGGGTGTGGGGGAGCTTCCTACAGACCCCAGTTCTCCTTGGCCACAGTTGGAGATAACTCACACTTCTTTCCCACCAGCGCTCCGCAGCCTTTACCCACCACCACCTGGGTCTCAGCGACAGGAGACCCCAAGCCCCCAGCACAGGCCGGGCTGGTCCCAGATTGTAGCCTCGTAGGGTGATGCCTGGGACCTACGGGACCCAAGCAGGGAGGGGGTCGGAAAAGACTTCCTGGAGTTGAGGATGAGGCGCTCAGGTGAGAGGCCTGAGAGGTGGGCCAGGTAGAGACACGGGAGGGGGCAGGGGGCGCGCTGGCAGTTCACCATAGGTGTCCTGGGGGAGGTGACCAGCCTGCAGCGCTGTGCCCAGGCAGGTGGTCTCTACCCATGGGCAAAGGGAGCCTCCAGGAGGGCACGGCACCCTTGGATCACTCCATCAGCACACAGAAAGCGGACTGCAGTGGGGACGGCTGATGGCCCAGGGGCCACGCAGGGACTCCTGAGTCATCATTCTGATAAGACACCTGGAATTCTTATTCCAGGAAACAAGGATGGAGTAAAGGTCGGCAAGGCCAGCCGCCTGCCTCCAGGGCTGCTGTTCTCCCTGCTTTGCTCCCAGCCCCCACCAGGGTGGCCCCCAGCAGGCTGAGGAGCTTCACGCAGCTGTGACGTGGGACGAATGAAGGGATGTGTGTGTGTGTCAGTGGCTCAGTCGTGTCTGACACTTCGCAGCCCCACGGGCTGTGCAGCCCGCCAGGCTCCTCCGTCCATGGGATTCTCCAGGCAAGAACACTGGAGTAGGTTGCCATGCCCCTCTACAGGGGAATCTTCCCGACCCAGGGGCTGAACCCGGGTCTCCCGCATTGCAGGTGGATTATTTACCCTGAGCCACATGGGAAGCCCCCAGAAAGAAGAGATGTCTGAGTGGAAATACAACGGGACCCGACACTGCCCAAGGCAAACCCAGAGGGAAATTCAAACAGAGGCAAAAAGGTTGGTGACACAGGCAGGGCCCGGGTGGCCGGGGCAGTGAGCCTCCAAGCAGGACAGATGCCTTCTCTTATTCTGGGAGGCCTCTGGTTCCCCCGATGCCCCTGGAAGCTCATACTTGCCGGGGTCCCCCGAGGCTGAGCAGCAGCTGCAGGGAGGAATTCTGGGGACACCTGCCTTCTTCTCTGAACCACTTCCTCAGCCCCGCCCAGCGATGGGAGACCGCCAGTATTAATGGCAGTTTTATGATCTATGGTCACATTTACTTATCAGGGAGCACAGGGGAGGGGGCTCGAGACCTCAGCCTGCAGTTCCTGGTAGAACTGGAGGCAGTGGGCAGATGACAGGGAGAAGGTCTGACATGGGAAGCCCCTAAGCCCCTTACTCACATCCATTTAGTCTCCAATCAGTGTTATGAGGCTTGAACAATCATCGGCCCCATTTTACAGATGAGACAAGTGAGGCACGGAAGCAGTTCAGTAACTTGCCCAAGGACACACAGCTGGGAAACGGTAGGGCCATTCAAATCTAGGTTGTCGGCACTGGTATGCTCAAGTACTCTTCTATGTGCAGGGAGATGAGGTCAACGGAAAGGCCTTGTGTTTGCTGAGCAGCTACTACAGGCCAGGTATGTTAGGTCCATGTCCTCATTTTAGGATGAGAAAGACTTGAAAGATGGGGCATCATTAAAAAATATATATTTATTTGGCTGGGCCAGGACTTAGTTGCGGCATGGGAGACCTTTAGTCATGCATGCAAATTCTTCCTTGCGGCATGCAGGATCTAGTTCCCTGACCAGGGATCAAACCTGGGCCCCCTGCGTTGGGAGCGGAGAGTCTTAGCCACTGGACTATGTCAGTGGGGGGTGTGGGCACCATTATCTCTGTTTTTACAAATGAAGACACTGAGGCTGAGAACAGAAGTGCTATTCTAGGTTATCACACAGCGTGGGATTTCAAGCCCAGTCTGCCTGATTCCAAGCCTCCTCCTCCAGGAAGTCCCACAGGCTTGCTGCTCAGATGTCACCGAGTCTGCACCTGAAAACATATTACTTTGATTCTCCCGGGACTCATCACAGGAGTGACCATCACTCCTGGGGGCAGGTAAGGACTATGCCTGTTGTTTCATGAGGTCCTCAGTAGAGCTCAGTGAAGGGCTCGGCCTTCAGGAGGCGCCTGGCACATACTAGTGAAGGATTAAACGAACTACAGTTTGGATAGAGGGAGATGAAGGTGAGGTATTCACATCACAGTGAGGACACAAATACCACGGTCAGGCATGTAAAGGGTCACAGGGATGTCCTTGCTGCTTTCTGCACCCCCTCTCTCGCTACCAGGAGTCAACTGAAGGCAAAGGACCCAGGCAGCAGCAAGAGAGATTTAAGCTAGACAACAGTAGGCACTTCCTGAAAGAAGGGCACTTGATTTCAATTCACCTCCAGAGTGATTTATCAAGTGGGATCCCCGCCTCGGGGAAGGGGTTCAGAGGGCACAAGAGGCAGCTCAGAGGTGGTCCCACTGCCACCGCGTGACGGTGGGCTCGTGGGGGTACTGATGGGGGGAAGAAGCCACCTGCTGCTGGAGGGGTAAATTCTTTCTGACTGAGGATAGAGGATGGCTTCCAGGCAGGAAAGGGAGCCTTGAAAGACAAGACAGGTGGGAAGGAGTGTGGGGAGCAGCGCTAGGCAGAGGGGAGGGTTTCGGCAAAGGATGGAGACAGGTGAGGCGGCAGGAGCTCAGAGAACCAGGAGGGAAGGTGGAGAGAAACCGAGGTGTGTATGGAGGTGGCTGACAGATGACGGCCTGGCACCCTGGAGCGGCCACATGGTGAAGGGTTCTCAGAGGCGGTCCCCCACCGTTAGAGCTGGCTTTCAGAGTCACCACCCCCAGGGGCGGCGAGATGCCTGCCCAGCTCTGGGCCACGCTCAGCCTCCTCTGCTGGCGACTCCCCTCTCCCCGACCCCAGCCTCTAACATGGGGATCCCAGGTCCAATGTGGGCCCGCTTCTCTTCTCACCTCTGTTTCTCTCCTCTGCCCTGTGATCCCTTCCTGGACCACACTGCCAACTCTCAAGATTTCTTATAGTTTTTGGTTTTTTTCGGCCACGCTGTGTGGCAAGAGGGATCTTAGTTTCCTGACCAGGGATTGAACCCAAGCCCCCTGTGCCGGGAGCGTGAAGTCTTAACCACTGGACCACCAGGGAATCTGAAACTCTCAGATTTCTATCTCCAACTCAGACCTGAGCTTCCGACCTCTCAGTGGGGCCTCTGAAAATTTCATCTCCTGAGCATCTCCAAGATGAACTCAAGCAGCCACCTCATTTCCGCGGTCCACTCACCAGCACACACCACCAGCATCACCGCTCACATTCGATACACAATCCAGCCTCTCCGCTCCCTCCGCGCATCATGCCAACCAGGCCTGAGGCCGCAGCCACCAACTCACACCAGTCTCCCCCAGCAGCCAGGCTGGCATCCAGCAACCCTACAGAGGTCCTTCCCAAAGCTCCAGAACAATTCCATGCTCTCAAAGGCAATCCCCACCCTCTGGCACCCCAGGTGTCTGGGCTGCTCACTGAGGTCAATTCTTTTGCCCAGACACTGCTCAGCTGGGTGCGGGTGGCCCTTCTCAGCCTCCAGGTCTGGCTTAACCGATGGGACCTTCAGAGGCCCCCTGACCACCTTCAACAGGTATTCAGCCCCCCTCCACCACCATTTTTCCTTTCTCCCATGACCCTATTTATTTCCTACACTCTAAGAAATCAGATGGCACGAATCCAAATTTGGACAAGCACTTCCATCCACCCATCCATCTGTTCCACAGATAGGTATTGGCATCTTGCACATACCAGGGACTGCTATGGGTGCTGGGCATTCGGCAACGAGCCACAGCCCCAGCTTACAGTCTAGCACGTCAAACATGCAAGCAGGCACGTGAGTCCACACACACGGTGGGAGCGCGTCCCCAGAGAGCTCCCGGAACAGATGCCTTGGACGGGGCCGATGCCATCAGTGCCGCTGGAGGCAGGGGGCTGGACAGAATGGCCTCTGGCCCCCTCCCTGTCATCTCTAACTATTTAGGAGGAAGCATCCCAGGAAGTCTGGCCTTGCCTGGAGATGCTGGCTAGGCAGTGAGTTGAGCTGGATGTGAGGGCAAGACCCTCTGCGGGAGTTGGGAGACAAGGCAGGGGGTGGGCGATGGGGGGCAGGTGGTAGGTCTAGGAGGCAGGGGCTGCCATTCTGGAGTCTGTCGTGCCTGCCCTCTCCCACCCACCTGCACCAGGGAAACTGATCACCTGGAAGAGCAGCAAAGGCATACAAACTACCAGCAGGCAGGGCCACCCAATGGGAGGCCAGAAGGCGAGAGGCTGGCCCATCCCACCTGAGCTCAGGGGGGCTCCCCTCTGAAGCCAGTTAAGGGCAAAGGCCTCAGCTCTCCTTCATTGTTGCTGTTTAGATACACAGTCGTGTCCAACTCTTCTGTGACCCCATAGACTGTAGCCCGCCAGGCTCCTCTGTCCATGGGATTTCCCAGGCAAGAATACTGGAGTGGGNCCCCTCTGAAGCCAGTTAAGGGCAAAGGCCTCAGCTCTCCTTCATTGTTGCTGTTTAGATACACAGTCGTGTCCAACTCTTCTGTGACCCCATAGACTGTAGCCCGCCAGGCTCCTCTGTCCATGGGATTTCCCAGGCAAGAATACTGGAGTGGGGGTTGCCATTTTCTCCTCCAGGTGATCTTCCCGACCCAGGGATGGAACCTGCGTCTCCTGCATTGGCAGGTGGATTCTTCACCACTGCACCACCGTGAAACACTCGGGTCTTCTTTGGGGGCAGGAAAATACCTCTGAGAATTTAGCAAGTGCCCACTTGGGCCAAGAACTGTGCCTCCATTGTTCCATTTCATTCTCAGAAGAGGCCAGAAGGAGGAGCCACACAACTGTCAGGGAATCCCTTCGTTCACCCCAACCCCTTGTCACCGCCCCAGGGCCCCGCTTCATGCCTGTTGTTTCCCCCTGCCCCGCTCTGCCACCCCGGTACCCCGAGCCCAGGCTCCGCTGCTCCCCGCCCCTACCTCTTAATGACAAAGTGGATGCTGTGTCGCTCCTCCAGGATCCGCTTCAGCTTGGGGACTCCATAGGTGCAGGGGCGCTTGAAGGGGATCTTGTCTGGGATGCCCACGATCTCCACAGCCTCTGGGTCGCAGGCGATCTTCCTGTAGGGGACGGGGACCATGTGGTCCAGGCCCAGGGCTTCCGCTGGAAGGGCAACGGCAAGGCTGAATGTGGGATGGAGGCTGCAGGATATGCAGGGCCCCAGGGCCTGGTCGTCACCACCTCCCACCTCCCACCTCCCAGGTACCAACCATTCTGGCCACACAGCAGCCAGAGGGGATCCTCCTGAAATATGTCACTCTGCCCTTTAAAAAATGCCCATAGTCTCCCATCTCACTCAGCCACAGCCAAAGTCCCACAAAGCCCTATGTGACCAGAACCTCAGACCTTATCTCTCTTCTTTCATCACTCTCTGCTTGCTCGCCCTAGTCTCCCCAGCTTTCTTTATTTTTGCCATGTGAGATTTTAGTTCCCCGATCAGGGACTGAGCCCATGTCCCCTGAATTGGAGGGTGGAGTCTTAAATCACCGGACCGCCAGGGAAGGCCCTCTCCAGCCTCCCTGTTGGTTCCCTAGCGCGCCAGGCACACACTCACCCCAGGGCCTTTGCACGTGCGCTTCAGTCTACTCAGACACTCTTCTCCCAGATCACAATAGCCTTCCTTCCCTCCCTCTCTCCATTCAAGCATCCTCTCAGCTGTCACCTTACCAGCCTAAGGCAGCCCCCTCCATCCCTCCCTAGCTCACCCTGCTTTGTTTTTCATCCCACATTTATCATAACCAGACATTACAAACATATTTATCTGTGTGTTGATTCACAGTCTGGGACGGAACTAGGGCAGGACACACAGTAGCTGCTCCCTGTGTATCTGGGAGTCAATGAGCAGATTCAGGAAGCCTCCAGGCTCATGCTGGGCTCTTGGCAAGATGCTTCGGGTCATACAGGTAAGCCCTTTCCTCCAGGGAGGGGCCCAGTATGCCGCTCACTCGTCGGTGACATAGATGAGGCGCCGCTGGAAGCTGACAGCTTTGCCAAGAGCAGTGTAGATCGAATCTGAGCTTGGGAAGCAGCTCCTTGTTTTTTTCTTCCAGACCGATTGGTGTGGTCCTACCACTTCAGCCGCTCAAACACCCCAGCTTCTCCTTTCTGCTCCTCTTCAGTATTTTTAAAATCTAACTGATTAATTTGACCGCATCGGGTCTTAGGTGTGGCGCACAGGGTCTTTCCTTGTGGTGTGTGGGCTCAGTGGTTGACGCGCACGGGCTTAGCTGCTCCATGGCGTGTGGGATCTTAGTTTCCCAACCAGGGACTGAACCCACGTTCCTGAATTGCAAGGTGGATTCCTAACCACTGGGCCATCAGGGAAGTCCCTTAGCTCCTCCTTTCCATTTATTCTCTTACCCAGTGGTTTTGAATGCCTAGTATGTGCTTGATGGTGCTGTCATGGGGCTCCAAAGCCTGGGAGACAAAGCTGGGCCGGGTGTCCACTTCACTCATGCCTTGCCCAAGGGTGTCTCCAGCCTGTCCCAAGGCCTCGCCAGCTCCCCTCTGCCCCTCAAGCTGCTCTCCATCCTGGCTGGCTCCTCGGGTCACGCCAGCCTTCATCTACATCCAGACAAGTGCCAGCCCAGACCCGGACCGTCTTTCCTGCTGTCAGCCACGCCGGAACCCAGGCAGGGCAGTCTCCATCCAGGACGTTCCCTGGGGCGCCGCCAAGACTGTTTGTCTGTTGACGCAGCCTAGGTCCGCGTTGGCGGCTTTGGCAGCCATATCCCACTGTGAAGATCACACTTGGCTCGTTGTCTAATTAAACCCTAGAAATCTCAGCAGCTGTCAAACCATTTCTCCGCCCCGCCCCCCACCGGTTCCCGAGCATCACCAGCCATCCCCCCAGCCTCGGCACTTGAGTGATGGGTTCTTGGGTTTTTCGAGTCCATGTGAATCCAACTCCGCTTGGGTTCATCTGACTTACTGGGCCTGTCCTGCCACCAGCCCGGACAGAGATCTGGTTTGCAGAAGCCCCAGCTGCTGACTGCTTGGAAGAGGAGGATGGAGCCCCCATGTACAATCCTTGGGTCATTTCACCCTCTCCTCAGTGGTAGAGATGTTGAGGCTTCCTGAAGGCTGGGGTCCCCTCATTCCTCCTCTGTTGTTTTCTCTTTGAACCCCCAGCCCCATCACTGGCCCACTTCACCCGGAGTTGGGAGCTGAAACGGCGGGGGTGGGGACCAGGAACAAGATCTGCAAGTCCTGGGTCTGAGGGATGCTGCAGGCGTCCAGCCAACATCCCCACCCACCCAGAGGGTCTCCCAATACTCACGGAGGGGGCAACTTCTCCTCTGGGGAGCCGAAGGGACAGCTCAGGGGGAGCCCTGGCCTGAGGAGGAGCAAGGTCTCAACCACTTCAACCCCAACACGCCTCCGTGGGTTTGGCCATGGTGGTGGGCCCAGGGGCTGGCTTTGGGGATGGGCGCAACATTCTGGAAACATCCGGCACACACAACGGGCTAAAGACTGGCACCTGCCGGGCCCACGTGGTGAGGGCAGAACCCAACCACTGTAGATGGAGCCAGCCCTCCCCAGCTACCCTCTCCCTGCTCCCCCACACGCCTGCCTGGGGAGGAAGGGGGGAAACTCAGGCGCTGACAGCCCTCTGCAGGACCCCGCCTCGCTCAGTTCCACCCCAACCGGGATAGCCCAGCCCACCAAGCCCATGTGACACAAGCGTCCCCAGCCCCCAGGGGGGATCCAAGAACACCTCCTCCAGGAAGCCACTCCTGACTCCCCAAGCCTGGCTCTGAGTCATCTTCCCTTCCTAAAGCCCCCCACCCCTGCACGTTACTACACACCAGCACGTACTACCGTATACCACCGCGCACCACTGCAGACACATCGTTAGGCACCTGCTGAAGCACCTGGAGACCAGAGCTGCTCTGAGTGCTTGGCGCAAGGTCGGGGGCTCGAAACGCATGACTGAGAAGTGAGCCAACAGATCAGTGAGTGAGAGCAAAAATGAAGGGAGAAAGGGGGCTTCCCTGAAGGTTCGCTGGTGAAGAATCCACCTGCCAGTGCAGGAGACATGGGTTCAACCCCTGATGTGGGAAGATCCCACACGCCTCGGGGCCACTAAGCCCGTGCCCCACAGCTACTGGGTCTGTGCCCTGGAGCCTGTGCTTACAACAAGAGAAGCCCACACACCACACCTAGAGAGCAGCCCCCGAGCCTCGCAACTGGAGAGAAGCCTGTGCAGCAACAAAGACCCAGCACAGACAAACAGACAAATAAAATCAACTTTTTAAAAAAGGGAAGAAGCAAGTGCGGCACGCGATATAGTAAGGACACATGTGATCTTCAACTCTGGTGTGCGTGTGTGCGCGTGTATGTGTGTGCGTGTGTGTGCATGCATGCGCATACTTAGTCGCTTCAGTTGTGTCCGACTCTCTGGGACCACATGGACTGTAGCCCGCAAGCTTCTCTGTCCAGGTGATAATACTGGAGTGGGTTCCCATTTCTCCTCCAGGGGATCTCCCCGAACCCAGGGATCAAACCCGTATCTCCTGCGCCTCCTGCACTGGCAGCTGGATGCCTTGCCACTGAGCCACCTGGGAATCCTTCTGACAAACTGCCAAATCCCTGGAGGGGGTCGTGGGAACTGCAGCTGGGTAGACAAGTTGGACAGAGGTGTGGGGACCCTGGGGACCCATTACTTGCGAATGGCGTCTGAAGTAGGGGTGCGGTCTTGGGGGACTGAACCCTTAACCTGTGTGTGTGTGTGGGGGGGGCGTCTGTAACTACAGGGAGTTAGGGTCAGAATTAAAACAAGATGTAGGGCTCCTAGCTGGTATTCACAGAGAACTGCAGGGTTGCGTGGCATGGAAAACACTGATTTCCGCCGTCAGAAGTGTTGTGAGCAGAGAAAGAGGGTTTTTTTGCAGCCAAGCAGTGGGGGAGAGGAGCCGGCCAGGTGGCTCAGCGGTCATGAACCCACCTGCCAAGCAGGAGACCTGGGTTCGATCCCTGGGTCAGGAAGGTCCCCTGCAGAAGGAAATGGCAACCCACTCCAGTATCCTTGCCTGGAGAATCCCAGGGACGGGGGAGCCTGAAGGGCTACAGTCCACGGGGTCAAAAGGGTCAGACATGACTTAGTGACTGAACAGCAGCAAGGAGGGGAGGCAGAGCAGTGGAGCCGTCTTGATGGGCTGGTCTGGTTGTGGTGAGAAGGTCAAGGTTAGGGAGGACTGGGCACCTGGCAGGTGGCTGTGGACTCCCAGAGCAGTGCTCTCCCCGACCCCACAGGTGCAGCAGTCCCCCCGGCCCCAGACCCTCCTCTCTGTCCCTGTAGCTCTGGGCGGTGCCCCCTCCCCCGGCCCCCTGCTTCGGTCTCCTCAGGCAGAGGGACCACCCCCCGGGGGGGCTGCACGATGCCGGTGAGTTCAGTGACATCACAGCTGCGAGCCGAGTGATCTGGGGGTACCTGCGCCACCTCACCCCACCCTGCCCAGGGCCACACTGCGTCTGATCAGAGTGGGGCTCACAGGCAGAGCTCCACAGAGGCTGAGCCAGTCAGTGAGGGTGAGACTGCTGACGGGACAAAGGGGACCACGTGTGGGAGGGGACTTGGGGATCCCAGGTCTCAGCGCGAGTTTAGAGGTCTGGTCCCTGCCTCCGAGCCGACCAGTGGCTGCCCTGCACACTTGGCTGAAGCATCACCATGTGGAAGACGCCCCCAACCCTGGCCCCGGTTACCACCTGTGTCTGTGACCCGGAATACTGTGAGCTGACACGTGCTCTGAGCCCAGCTCTGGCTTGGGTGCCAGAGACACCGAGGGGCCAGGGCTGCCCGGGCCCCTCACGGGGACAGATACAGACACGGTGCATCAAGCATGAGGCACGGAACAGAGAGGGAACCATCGGGGTTTTAAGGGCCCAGACTGAGTTTTGAACAAGTAAAGAGTCTCGTCCGAAAAACCTGCCAAGGGCTCGCCGGGCAGGGGGCACACCAGGGAAGGGGGCACAAATGAGGTGGCGGGATACAGCATGGTGCAACAGGGAACTTGTAGGCACGCGAGGCCGACAAACATTTTACTGGATGATCCCCTAGATGGGCAGTTGCCCCGCCACGATTCCGGCCCGCCTCCCACAGGTGAGTCAAAGTCTGGGGCTATGCCATTAGTCCCCCGCCCACCCCCCACCCCAGGGAATCTGGAAGGGAAATATTGACACAACCACCCCCTCCCAAGACAGGAGATGGCATTCGTGTTGACGGCGCGCGGGTACCAGCATATGGCTCCCGCTGTCATGTTGGGGAACACTAGTGATTGCCACATAATGAGCTGCTCAGCACGCTGCCGGGGCCACCCCGCGGCCCGCGCCGCCCACTCACCATATCTGCTGTTAAACAGGATCTGCACGCACTCTCGCAGGGTGTTGATATCCTCGGTTTCCTTTATGAAGGCGTCCCATTTCTCTATCAAAACACAGGAGGGACAAGTGAGGCCCGTCCCAGCAGGGACCCCACGGTCTGGAGGCCGCTGGCCTCTGTCCACCCACCGCATGGGTGCGCGCAGTTTCTGGGGTCCTGCCTGACTCTGTGCGACCCCATGGACTGCAGCACGCCAGGCCCCTCTGTCCACAGGATTCTCCAGGCAAGAATCTTGGAGTCGGTTACCACGCCCTCCTCCTCCTGGGGATCGTCCCAACTCAGGGATCGAACTCGTGTCTCCGCATTGCAAGTGGATTCTTTACCCACTGAGCCACCTGGGAAGCCCCCGGTCCGCCCCATGGGCAGTGCATATTATGCAGGCACAGGCAGTCCATCCTGGGCCTCTCCTGAGTCCCGATCTTCAAAACCTAACCGTCACGTCTGGTGCATCTGGGTTCTCACCCAGCTTTGGCCTTGTCGGCGTCTCCTCGAACCCTCAGCCCTGCTGGCCTCTCCCACAAAGTCTCTGCCTCAATTTAGCATGAATCACTAAAGAGATATTTGGTTCATTAAAATTATAAAAGGAACATCTTTAATTTATTAAGTGGTTATCTGGACTAAGTACTTTATACATATGTAACATCCTAGTTGGGGCTTCCCAGGTGGCGCTAGTGGTAAGGAAAAAGTGTGGGAGATGTAGGAGATGCGGGTTCAATCCCTGGATTGGGAAGATCCCCTGGAGAAGGGCATGGCAACCCACTCCAGTATTCTTGCCTGGAGAACCCCATGGACAGAGAAGCCCGGCAGGCTACAGCCCACGGGTTGCAAAGAGTTGGACATGACAGAAGCAATTTAGCACGTAGTATCCTAATTAATCCCTCAGAACAATTTGTAAACATAGATAGCAAACGCAGCATTATTTCCATTTTGTATGTGGGAAAACTGAGTCTCAGAGAGGCTGAGTAACTTGCCTGAGATCACCCCGCTAGTACCTCTCATCAAAGTGAGGCGGAGACCTCCACAAGGCAAAGCTGCTGCGAAGTCTTACTTCATCCTTTTTTTTTTTTTTGGTATAAATGAATTCCACATTTTCCTGTCCCCTATACTGCGTGGTACTTTAAAAATGTGTCCAGAGGACTTCCCTGGTGGTTCAGGGGCTAAGACTCTGGACTCCCAAAGCAGGGGGCCTGGGGTTGATCCCTGGTCAGGGAACCAGATCCCACAGGCCACAACTCAGAGTTCATGAGCCCCAAATAAAGACCCTGCGTGCTGCAACAAAGACTGGCAGAGCCGAACAAATAAATACATTCTTAAGAAGCTGCTCCCTTGCCTGAAAGGGCTGAAATTAAAACAAAAAATATCTATCCATCTGGTCACATATTTCTTGGACACCTGTTCTTTGACGAGGTGGAGTTTAATTCCTCTCTCTCCGTTTTGAGTATGAACTGGATCAAGTTCTTGCTTCATTTTTTTTTTGATGGCCATGCCATGCAGCTTGCAGGATCTTAGTTCCCTGACCAGGGACTGAAGCTGTGCCCCTGCAGTGGAAGCATGGAGTCCTAACCACTGGACCGCCAGGAAAGCCCCAAATTCCTGGCTTCTAATGGGTAGAACATGGCAGAAGTGACAAGTGATTTCTGAGGCTGGGTCACAAAAGACGTGTGGCTCCCTCCTTACTCTCTCAGATCACTAATTCCAGGAAGCCAGCTGCCACGTTGTGAGGGTACTCAAGCAGCCCCGTAGAGGCCCACGTAGTAAGGAATACGAATCCTGCCAACAGCCACATGGGCGAGCTTGAGGTGGATCCTCTAGCCCCAGTTGAGCCTTCAGATGATCACAGCCCCAGCTGACATCTTGATCAACAGCCTCATGAGAGATACCAAAACCATAGGCGCCTGGCTACACTGCTCCTGAATTCCTGACCCACAGAAGCCATAAGGCATCAAGGCTTGGCGGTTTAAGTTTTGGGGCAATTTGTTACGCAGCACTGTGTAACTATTACATATTGGTTTTATGCACAAGTCTCTTGTGCAGTGCTGGTCCTCCTACCTCTCACAAAGACTCAGGGGACACACATCCGCGTCGAGAAGCACCACCCCAGTCCTGGATCCCCACTCTGGACAGGGTGCTGCCACGGGCACTGTCCTACCTGACTTGTCATGGACGATGGAGAACAGGATCCGCTTAGAGGCATGGACATTCTGAATGAGAGGGCCTCCAGGACCAGTGGGCTTCTGTCCTGGACAAGGGAGTGGAAAGGCACAGGTTCAAGGTGGGCCCTAAGAGGGGTTCCCCTAGATCTGGCCTGGGTGCACAGGTCGGGGCTCTGGGGTGACATTTCCCCCACCAGTGAGAACCCAGAACTGAGCCCCGTGATCAGGAACCCAAGTCAGCTTCGCTGACCAGAGGCCTGAGACACTCTGTAGCAGAGTCTGCTCTCTGGATGGCACATGGAGAGGGCAGAATCCCAGGTCACCTTTTACAGGTGGGGATGCTTGTTTCAGGCATATAAGCCCTGTCCTCCTGCTCAGCCCACACGTCTGTGGAAGGGAGGGTGGGCTCCCTTTTTCTCCTTCTCGTAACTTATAAGCTCCTACTCTGTGCCAAGCATTGCACTCAGGGCTGTAGTACAGTGGTTCTCAAACTTGAGCACCCACTGGAGCCACCTGGCACACTTGTCAGTTTGCAGGTGGCTGGGCCCCACCCCTAACGTGCTGGACTCAGCAGGCCTGCATCTGGGCCCGAGAATGTGCACTGCCAGCGTGCTCTGTCATTTCATCATGATGACAACCCAGCTAGACAGGTACTCTCAGCACCTCCATTTTACAGAGGAGGAAACTGAGGCTCAGAGAGGTAGAGAGATTTGCCCTGGGACACACAGCCACTATGTAGAGGGGCCAAAATAAGGATATAGGTCTTTCTCATGCCCAGTTTTTCCTGTTTCCAGTACCCCTAATTCCACACTGGGTAGGCAGTAGGTGCTCATTAAATGCATGGACCTGATTGGTATGTCTACTCCCCACCTCCAGAGACTCCCCCGGGGATCCTCTTGGGCATCTCTTGTCCCAGTAACAGATGACTGGGCGGAGGCTGGGGTCTGACTGAGCCCAAGCCAGGACGCCAGCTGCCCCACCCCAGCCCCTGGCTCCGAGACGCCTTCTGCAGCCCTGAGCACCCCGACCTCCCCTGGGAAGCTGCCCCTGCAGGAGTGACCTCTGTCCCACTCCCAGGCTCAGGGGCCCCGGAAGCAGCTTACCACAGCAGTCCGGGAAGTCCTGGGCGGCGGGGGCCTTGGGCTCTGGCCCGGGCCGGCCGAGGCCCAGGTCACTGGGGCCAAGCGGGCAGGCGGGCGCCTCCTGCTTGAGCTCCCGCACGGTGTGGTTGGGGAGGGCTGTGCTGTACAAGAAGCTGGCCACGGACGAGGAGGTGGCGGGGGGGGGCAGGTCCTGGGGTGGCCCCTTGGGGGTCTGGCCGTGCAGGCCACAGTCCCGAGCCCCCTTGGCTAGCAGAGAGACGCCATTCAGCTCCACCAGGGCCTTTGAGTCCCGCCCACCATCCTCGAGCGGCCTGGGTGAAGCAAAGGACACGCGATGGCTGGGCAGCCCCGTCCAGCCAGGGCTATGTCTCCCCCCAGCCCTCCCTGCAGAGAGCACGACAGCCTGTGCGGCACACGGGACCGGAGCGAGTCCTCGCTTACAGGCGGGGGTGCAGGCCTGGGCGGGGGTGTGACACGTGCAGGGCCCCACGCCTGGGCTCTCCCCGAGGACCACCCATCGCGTCCTTTCGGCTGCAGCCAATCGGCTTTCGTCTCCTAACGCATCCCTCCTTCCCGGGCCGTGTCCTGGCCGCGGCGCCCGAGCCCCGATGGGTGACTCAGGCTGCTTCCCGGCTGACCGGGCGATCGGTACCCTCCCCCGCCCACCAGCCCCTAACGGGACCCTTGCTTGACAACCCCAAGGAGCACCACGATGCGGCTTCCCGCCTCCACACAGGCTGTTCTGATACCTGAGGGGCTGCCGCTGCTATTTCCTCCCCAGCTGAGCCTCTCTGCACACAGAAGTCCCCAGGGAAGACGTCTGTGACCACACCTGGCTCGGAGCATGCTCTGTGCTTGCGTTTCTGCCTCACTCCTGCCATCAGACTGGAAGCTCTTACAAGCAGGGTCCCCGGCTGGGAATCTGAAGTCCCCTCCCCTCCGGCCGGGCCAGTGGCCGCAGCACGGAAGCAAGCCATCGTCTGGCCTGGCCCCCACGGTCTGGTCACTGGCTCTCGGCCACTCCCGGGCCGGCGGCCTCACTCACCTCTTGAGCTTGAAGCGGATCCGGTGGCTGTGCTCCAGGATGGCCATGAGGGCCTTGGGGTCGTACTCGGCCGGCCTCCGGAAGGCCAGGCCCTCGGGCAGCCCCTGCACGGCCAGCAGCCCCGGCTCCCGCAGCAGCCGCTCGTAGGGCAGCGGCACCACGCTGGCCCTGCCCAGGGCCTCGCCTGCGGGCACGGGGGGTGGAGGAGAGGGGCCTGATGAGAGGGCAGCCAGGCCGGGGCGGGGGCCAGGTGCGCCCCAGAGCTGGGGCTGTGCTGAGCCACTCCCTATGGTGCCGGGCCCCCAGGAGACTGGACCCCACAGGCCCCTTCGCCTGCCAACCTCACACAGACTGACCCCCCTGCAGGGGGAGCAGGCGGGGGCTGTGGACGGCCCCCCTGCAGCCGAGTTCCACAGCTGCCCATCAACAGGGTCCCCCAGCTTCCCTGCCACTCTCTTCTCCGGGCATCTGGGTGGAAGGGAAAGCAGGGCTGGGGGCTCAGGCAGGAGGTGAGGAGGGGGCGGTGAGCGACAGACAACACAGAGGAAGGGCAACTGCCGGAGGGAGGAAGGAGAAAGGATGGGGGGGGTGGGGAGGGCAGGGGAGGAAGAGAGGGACGGAGAGGAAGCGCGAGACGGACAGACAGGCTGAGAAGATGGGGAAGGGCTTCCCTGGTGGGCCCGTGGTTAAGACTCCGCACTCCCTATGCAGGGCGCAAGGACCCCCCTGCCCTGGCTGGGGTACTAAGTACGGTCCCACACGCCACATGCTGTGGCCAAAAAGAAGATAGCGAGCACGAGGGACGCGGGGACGGAAGGGGTGGCCAAGGGGCCCGGGCTCACGGGCTTCGGCCACCCCCCACCGGGAGCCAGAGGGCTTCCCAGGTGGCGCCAGTGGTAAAGGACCCGCCTGCCAATGCAGGAGAGGGAAGAGGCGCAGGCTCGATCCCTGGGTCAGGAATACCCCCTGGAGGAGGAAGTGGCAGCCCACTCCAGTATTCCTGCCTGGAGGATCCCATGGCAGAGGAGCCTGGTGGGCTAGTCTGTGCGTGTGTGTGTGTGTGCTGAGTCGCTTCAGTTATGTCCAACTCTTTGCAACCTGTGGACTACGGCCTGCCAGGCCCCTATGTCCTTGGGATTCTCCAGGGAAGANCTCGGGCAGCCCCTGCACGGCCAGCAGCCCCGGCTCCCGCAGCAGCCGCTCGTAGGGCAGCGGCACCACGCTGGCCCTGCCCAGGGCCTCGCCTGCGGGCACGGGGGGTGGAGGAGAGGGGCCTGATGAGAGGGCAGCCAGGCCGGGGCGGGGGCCAGGTGCGCCCCAGAGCTGGGGCTGTGCTGAGCCACTCCCTATGGTGCCGGGCCCCCAGGAGACTGGACCCCACAGGCCCCTTCGCCTGCCAACCTCACACAGACTGACCCCCCTGCAGGGGGAGCAGGCGGGGGCTGTGGACGGCCCCCCTGCAGCCGAGTTCCACAGCTGCCCATCAACAGGGTCCCCCAGCTTCCCTGCCACTCTCTTCTCCGGGCATCTGGGTGGAAGGGAAAGCAGGGCTGGGGGCTCAGGCAGGAGGTGAGGAGGGGGCGGTGAGCGACAGACAACACAGAGGAAGGGCAACTGCCGGAGGGAGGAAGGAGAAAGGATGGGGGGGGTGGGGAGGGCAGGGGAGGAAGAGAGGGACGGAGAGGAAGCGCGAGACGGACAGACAGGCTGAGAAGATGGGGAAGGGCTTCCCTGGTGGGCCCGTGGTTAAGACTCCGCACTCCCTATGCAGGGCGCAAGGACCCCCCTGCCCTGGCTGGGGTACTAAGTACGGTCCCACACGCCACATGCTGTGGCCAAAAAGAAGATAGCGAGCACGAGGGACGCGGGGACGGAAGGGGTGGCCAAGGGGCCCGGGCTCACGGGCTTCGGCCACCCCCCACCGGGAGCCAGAGGGCTTCCCAGGTGGCGCCAGTGGTAAAGGACCCGCCTGCCAATGCAGGAGAGGGAAGAGGCGCAGGCTCGATCCCTGGGTCAGGAATACCCCCTGGAGGAGGAAGTGGCAGCCCACTCCAGTATTCCTGCCTGGAGGATCCCATGGCAGAGGAGCCTGGTGGGCTAGTCTGTGCGTGTGTGTGTGTGTGCTGAGTCGCTTCAGTTATGTCCAACTCTTTGCAACCTGTGGACTACGGCCTGCCAGGCCCCTATGTCCTTGGGATTCTCCAGGGAAGAATACTGAAGGGGGCTGCCCTAATCTCCTCCAGGGGAGCTTCCCAACTCAGGGATCGAACCCGAATCTCCTATGTCTCTTGCATTGCATGCGGGTTCTTTACCACTGGTGCCACCTGGGAAGCCCAGGGGGCTAAGGTCCATGGGGTTGCAAAGAGTCGGATACGGCTGAAGCGACTGATGCACGCGCCAGGAGCCAGAAGGAAGCTCCGCCCCTAGTAGCCACACCTGATTCTGCCTGAAGCAGGCAGGCAGGCAGGCAGAGTCGGGGTATAGTGAGCAGGGGCGCAGGGGCTCTGGGCATGTACCCTGTATCTGGCAAGAGTGTCTGCAGTGACACAGCCCACCACGCGTGACCAGTCCTCCCATCCAGGGGGCCAGCGTGCCCACCAGGGCCTCCAGACCCTGACTCCTCTTGGTTTCCTTCTACTGACATCTAGAGTCCAGCAGGGTTTCCCCACTCGCCCAGACCTCTGCTCCAGAAAGCCAAAGGCTGCAGGAGGGGAAGGAATAAAGCAAATGAGAAATAATGGGTGTGGGGGGGCCCTTAGGGATGGAAGGGACCTGCCTGAGGTCACCCAGGGAGCGTGGAGGTCACCACTAGGCTGGAGACCTGGCGGCAACCTGACATTCCTGAGGGAGGCCAGGCCTGCTCATCTCTTCCCCTTCTCCCACTTCAGGAAAACGACCTGGATGGCCAGTTAGCCTTCATTCAGTCATTTAACAAACACCCTCTGGGCTCCTGCTGTTGCTGGGTTCTGAAACTGCAGGCTAAGAACAGCAGAAAGTGCAGGCAGGTCCCGGATCCTGGAGAGCAGCTGGGTGAGGCCACAGGGCACAGCGGTGCCCACAGGGGACCCTAACCCAGCTTGGAGCTGGGGGCTTCCTGGAGCTGAGCCTCAGAGAGCAATGCTGTGCCCACCAGACAGAGGGGAGGGCCGGCCCGACAGGCGCAGCAGAGCCAAGGTGAGGAGGTGTGAAATGAAGCCGTAGTGAGTGGGAGAAGAGGAAGGGGGTCAGAAGGGCTGGAGCGGGGGTTGGCGGGCTGGGGTGGGGGCTGATGCCACGCCCAGGGTGACGGGGAGCCCAAGAAAGGAGCAGAGGAAAGAGCTCTGTGGTCAGACCTGTGCTTTAGGAAGATGCCTGGCACAGGGCAGGTGGGGGGCGGCAGGGAGCTGGAGGCTAGATCAGGGCAGGGATGGTGGTTCCAGGAAATGGGGCTGGGCTTGGAGATCCATGCCTGGGGATGCAGAATGGGGGAGAGCTGGGGGGTGAGGAGGAGAAGGCCCCCACGCCTTGAGGTTTTGCCCGCGGCCTGCAGTGGCAGGAGCGGGGTCTCCTCAGCTGGAGAGGGTGGGGCCAGGGGCTCCCACCCACCTGGGGCCCCAAATGGAATGAGGAAGATCTTACTATAAAGAACATCAAACACCTCCTCTACCATCTTCCGCAGAAGGTACGCGTCCGAGCCATGTTCCAGGGCAGACCGAGGGACGCTCCGGCCGCCACCCTCACCCCGCGGCACCTTCTTGGGGTGCTCTGCCTCCGGCTCCTTCCACGGGGGCCCTCCTGCAGGACACAGAGCATGTGAGGCTGTGGTGAGTTCTCGTCTCACCACCAGCCCAGTGAGTGGGGATGTCCCTGGCTCGGGTCGAGTCCTGCAGCTGGGCACACAACACGGAGTGCCCACGGAGGAGTGAATGAAGGATTAATGAGTGAGTGAGGTCTGCCCCAGCCACCCTGCCTCGGGCCAGGCCAGTCGTCTGAGTGCCCAGTGCCCAGTGCCCAGCACAGGGCCCTCATCCCCGCTCACCTCTAACTCACCAGCTGACCCTGGGTAAGTCCCTTCCCTCTCCGGGCCTCAGTCTGTGAGCTCTCATCCAAGAGACTAGCTGGCCTGGGGCAGAACTGGGGTTCAACGAATGTCTGGTCCGACACCCCTTTCTGTCTTAACCAGTCGAGGTCCCACCTCTCTGCTCTGCCAAATGGGGAGATGATGGGGACCCCAGCAGGAGGCTGAAGGGGGCTGTGAAGCGCTTCATGCCAGGCTGGGCCAGGGTGGGGGCCTGGGAGTGTGGGGAGGATGCTAGAAACTTCTTTGGAAAGAGAATGAGAGGAGGGCCCGGGGGCCCCCTCTCTCAGCTTGGAGTCTGCTCTCCTTGGGGACCTGTGAAGCTTGAAATAAACCAGCCAAGTTCCCGGCGCTATAAATAGCGCTCTGCCCGGCTCTGGGAAGCCAGGTGCACCTTCCCCAGGCTCCGCGCCGGCTCCCAGCCCGCCCCACTAGGGCCACAGACTCCGCCACTGCCCACCCTACCCAGGCCCAGGTCTCCCGCCCAAGCCTGGAGAGGGGACAGGTTCCGAGAGCCAGATGGGAGAGGGGTTTGGCTGGGGAAGCAGCTGGACCCTAGCAAGGATACAGTGATGAGTCCCAGCACGGGGGATCAGCCTTCCCAGAAATGGCTAACCCCAGAGTCCAGGACCTGGGGTAGGGTAATGAAAGGGCTACTGACAGCGAGGAAAACAGTGGTTGGTGTTTATTGGGCATGAACTACGTGCCCAGCACTGTTCTAGGTGCTTGCCATGTAGTAATCTGTTTAATCCTCAGCTTGACCCAGGAGAGGATAGCACCGTGGTCCCTTTTCACAGATGAGGAGACTGAGGCCCAGCAGGTGGCAGAGCTGGGACGCGGCCCCAGGCATCTGGCTCCAGGGCCCGCTCTTAGCCCCAAGAACTCTTGAGTTTCCCAAACCATCGGCTTGCATGCCTATGTGCGCTCTAACCTCCCAAGAGGGGAAGCCAACCTCCCTCCCTGGGGAGCTCACCACCAAGCTGGGACAATAGGCGTGCAGATGGAAGTTGAGGGCACAGGAGGAGTGCACGGAGTGGGCTTGGGGCAGCCACAGCCTGGGCGCTGGGTGGAGGGGCATGGATGAGGCCGGGAGGGCTGTGAGTCTGAAGGATGGGGGGCATCTGCCAGGCACAGGGGGGCAGGAGGGCCTGTCAGGAGGGGGGAACAGGAGGGACGGAGGTGGCGGAGAGCAGGGACACGCACAGAGCCAGGGGTGTGCGCTTGGGCACCAGGGATGCGGGGAGGAGAGAACGCAGAGGCCCGGCCTGCTTCTGAGGAGCCCTGGAGGCCCACTGAAGAGCTGGGGGCTTCAGAGTGACCCCTCTGGATCGAGGCTACTGGCTCACAGCTCAGAGGGCTCATCTCTTCCGGGAGCGACCAGGAGCCCTTGGCAGGGGTCCCAGGGGGTGCACAGGCTGCACCCCCTCTTTAGAAAAGGCAGACCCCACCTCCATCACCCGTTGGCTGCGTTTCACAACCCCCCCCCCCACCGTCCCCGGTTACACTCACTGCATCTCATGTTCTCATCTGTACACTGGGGGGCAACTGTCCCCTGGGCCTGCTGGGAACAGCAAAGAGCTCCAGCGCCCAGCCCTCTTCATCATTTCATCCCTAACTGCTCCCGTTTCTAGAGCATTCCCTATATGCTGGACGAGTCCCCAGTCACTTCATTCCCAGGGGCCTCTAGGAGGCGGCTCCAAGATTCTGTTACCGTGACAGGGTCAGCGCCAGCCTCCCAGGGCTAACATCAGGATGAAGGAGTTAGTGCTTCACAGGTGTTGCACACAGCAGGCGCTCAATAATTATTAGCCGAGCACGTGGACTCAGTCCCCGCGTCAGGGATGCGCAGGAATGGGGCCACAGCGCTGGGCCTCAGTGTCCCCTTCTGTCCCTGAGCAGATGGAGGCGGCCGCGTCTGGACCGCCCGGGGCTGGGTCAGCTCGTCTCTCTTGGCCGAGGGACTGTGGTGTGATTCCACCCCGACAATGCCACATTGGGAAGCCTGCAGCCGCCCTGCTTGCCCCGTGTCTTCCCCGACACAGGACGGCCACCTGGTGTTGCGCCAGGGACCCAGCGAGGTGCCAGCTCTCCCGTCCTCTAGGACGGCGGGCCCCAGCCCTCTGGAGCCCCAAGTACTCACGGCAGAACCTGAGGAAATCTGACTGCAGCTCCTTGCGTGCGTTCAGGAACATTCTCCCCTTTTCGGTGCCGACCACAAAGGCGCTCTCATCATGCACGGCGACGCAGGCCACCTCGGCGTTCAGCTTGGAGAGCGCTGAGCACTGTACGGGGAGCAGGGATGTGAGCCCGGGAAAGGGCCCCCCACTCTGAACACCCCCAGGGCCAGCTTTGGGGGGCGGTGAGAGCTGAGGCCCCAGCTGCACAAGATTCCCCCTGCAGCTCAACGTCTTGGGTCTTAGATGCTGCAGTGGGAATGAATGAATGACCCCCATAGAGCTTGGCCAAGGTCAGGGGAAGAGGACAAGGTTATGGTTTTTGGAGGAGGACAAAGGCACACAAGGTCTGTGTCCCACCCCCAGACCCTCCTGCTCTGGGTGGGCTTCTGGCCTCAGGCCTGGCCCCAGGCCCAGAGCTGATCCTGTCCTGGGCTCTAAGGAGGTGGGATGGGTCCTAGGAGAATCCAGGCTCAGATAGATTTAGGCTTTAATCCTGCACCAGCTTCTTTCTAAAAGTCATGCCCTCCTCTGGGCCTCAGTTTATCAGTCTGTAAAATGGAGACAAACTCCCAGAGGTGCAATGGCCTTGTTCTGGGGATTCAATCGGGCCTGGCTGGTGGCCCTGGAGTTGAGACTGGTGGGCCCACGGCACAGGAAGTCCTAACATGGAGGCCCTGCAACCAAGACCACCAGCACCTCAGGCCTCTGACCTGCCTCACTGGGAAAACCTGCCCGCAAAGCTCGTGGCATGCAGTAGTCAGTCAGTCAGTTCAGTCGCCATTGACTGCAGCACACCAGGCTTCCCTGTCCATTATCAACTCCCGGAGCTTGCTCAAACTCGCGTCCATTGAGTCGGTGATGCCATCCAACCATCTCATCCTAGATCACCCCCTTCTCCTTCTGCCCTCAATCTTTCCCAGCATCAAGGTCTTTTCCAATGAGTCAGTTCTTTGCATCAGATGGCCAAAGTACTGGAGCTTTAGCTTCAGCATCAGTCCCTCCAATGAATATTCAGGACTGATTTCCTAGCAACTTAGCAGCAGCAGCAGCGTCTGATAAGTGCTGGTTTTTATGAGTTAGCGCTCTGTGGACAGTCAGAAGTCTGGCTTCTAATCACAACTCCTCTGCTATGTGATCTAAGCCAGGTTCTAGATTTAAGGGCCTAGATCTGATAGAGTGCCTGATGAACTATGGACTGAGGTTCATGACATTGTACAGGAGACAGGGATCAAGACCATTCCCATGGAAAAGAAACGCAAAAACGCAAAATGGCTGTCTGGGGAGGCCTTACAAATAGCTGTGAAAAGAAGAGAGGCGAAAAGCAAAGGAGAAAAGGAAAGATATAAGCATCTGAATGCAGAGTTCCAAAGAATAGCAAGAAGACATAAGAAAGTCTTCTTCAGAGATCAATGCAAAGAAATAGAGGAAAAGAACAGAATGGGAAAGACCAGAGATCTCTTTAAGAAAATTAGAGATACCAAGGGAACATTTCATGCAAAGATGGGCTCGATAAAGGACAGAAATGGTATGGACCTAACAGAAGCAGAAGATATTAAGAAGAGGTGGCAAGAATACACGGAAGAACTGTACAGAAAAGATCTTCACGACCCAGATAATCATGATGTGATCACTAATCTAGAGCCAGACATCCTGGAATGTGAAGTCAAGTGGGCCTTAGAAAGCATCACTATGAACAAAGCTAGTGGAGGTGATGGAATTCCAGTTGAGCTATTTCAAATCCTGAAAGATGATGCTGTGAAAGTGCTGCACTCAACATGCCAGCAAATTTGNATCTAGAGCCAGACATCTTGGAATGTGAAGTCAAGTGGGCCTTAGAAAGCATCACTAAGAACAAAGCTAGTGGAGGTGATGGAATTCCAATTGAGCTGTTTCAAATCCTGGAAGATGATGCGGTGAAAGTGCTGCACTCAATATGCCAGCAAATTTGGAAAACTCAGCAGTGGCCGCAGGACTGGAAAAGGTCAGTTTTCATTCCAATTCCAAAGAAAGGCAATGCCAAAGAATGCTCAAACTACCGCACAATTGCACTCATCTCACATGCTAGTAAAGTAATGCTCAAAATTCTCCAAGCCAGGCTTCAGCAATATGTGAACCATGAACTTCCTGATGTTCAAGCTGGTTTTAGAAAAGGCAGAGGAACCAGAGATCAAATTGCCAACATCCGCTGGATCATGGAGAAAGCAAGAGAGTTCCAGAAAAACATCTATTTCTGCTTTATTGCTTTGATTATGAAACCCAATAGTTGGTAGTTAACCAGCCCATCCACTCCAAGAACATACTTTATGTTACTTGAATTCATTTAAATTTATTGAGACATTTTATGGGCCAGAAGATGTTCTATCTTTGCAAATTTTGTGAATTTCAGAATAATGTATATTCTACTGCTGTTGGGTAGAATTTTCTGAAATGTCCATCAGCTCAAGCATAGTTAATGTTATTCAAGTCCACTATTTGCTGATTTTCGGCCTTCTTGTTCCATCAGTTATTAACAGAACATTTTTAAAAATTTCTGTAAATGTGTATTTGTCTGTTTCTCTCTCTCTCTCGCTCTTTTTTTTTTTTTTTGCTTCATTTATTTTGCAGTTTTGCCATTAGGTACACAGACATTTAGGATTGTTATGTTCTCTTGATTAATTGACCCTTATGTGATTATGATAAGACTTCCTTTTTCTTAGCAATGTTCTTTGTTCTGACACTCCAACTTTCCTTTGATTAGTGTCAGTATGTTATTTTTTTCCATCTTTCTACTGTTTAGCCCATTTGTGTCCTTATCAGTTCAGTTCAGTTCAGTTCAGTCGCTCAGTCGTGTCCGACCCTTTGTGACCCCATGGACTGCAGCACTCTCTAGGCTTCCCTGTCCATCACCAACTCCTGGAGTGTACCCAAACCCATGTTCATTGAGTCGGTGATGCCATCCAGCCATCTCATCCTCTGTCGTCCCCTCTCCTCCTGCCCTCAATCTTTCCCAGCATCAGGGTCTTTTCAATATTTAGGGTGTATTTTCTGTAGCAGCACATAGCTGTAATCACTATTTTACACAATTTGACAATCTCTGCCTTTTAAACTGGGGTGTTTATATGATTACCATTAATGTGATCATTAACATGGTTAGATTTGATTCTGTCATCTTGCTATTTGTTTTCTATTTGTCTCATCTGTTCTAGGTTCCCCCCCACCCCCTGCCCTTATCTCTTTGTCTACCTGCTTTGGAATTTTTTTTTAAATGTTGCTTGCATTTTATACCCCCCCACACATATATGTATGTATATATCCTACACACACACACACACACACATATGGCTTTCCCTGGTGGCTCAGTTGNAGATGCAGCACCTGTCTCTTATACACATCTCCTGCCCTTATCTCTTTGTCTACCTGCTTTGGAATTTTTTTTTAAATGTTGCTTGCATTTTATACCCCCCCACACATATATATATGTATATATCCTACACACACACACACACACACACATATGGGCTTCCCTGGTGGCTCAGTTGGTAAAGAATCTGCCTGCAATGCAGAAGCTCCAGATTTGATCCCTGGGTCAGGAAGATTCCCTGGAGAAGGAAATGGCAACAAATCAAATCTCTCTCTTCTGCTTTAGGGTTAATTGAGTAATTTTTATAATTCCATTCTGTGACCATCATTGGCTCATCAGCTCTAACTCTTTGCTTTCATAATTTTGCATTGCTTTAGGGTTGAAAGCACACTTTTTCACACTATCGATGGAAGTTTACAGAGCTGATTGCTAAAGAACACTCACAGGACCCCAAATGACAATGTTTATAAAAACCTACAGGAAAAGGATGCAGTATACAACATTAAGGACATGCATCAACAATCAAAGGCTGTCTCACAGGAACGCGTCTGGAAAAGCCAGAAAGACTCACCTATTGTCCCCCTTTCTGTAAAAGTCATAGTCAAATGCAATTAATTGATTGGGTGAGGGAGCCACTGTTGTAGGTACAGAATATCTCAGAACAAAGGAGCCCCAACGAGCACCCTGCCTGGTCATGTAAGCGTATTCTTTCTCCATAAGAGCAAAGTCTTCCAGAAATCTCAAAAACAAGGCTGACAAGCTGCAAAAATTTCCTTCCAAATTCCTCAGACACCGGGTTTCAAGATAACGTGATAAATGGGTATGTTTCATGCCTTTACTAGGAGTCAGTGCTATGCTGAATATTTAGGAAAACTGATCAGGTTAGTTCCTAAGTGAAAAGCAAAAGTGTTAGTCACTCAGTCATGTCAACTCTTTGTGGCCCCATGCACGAGTCTTCGAGGCTCCTCTGGAATTCTCCAGGCAAGAACACTGGAGTGTGTAGCTATTCTCTTCTCCAGGGGATCTTCCTGACCCAGAAATCAAAATGGGTCTCCTGCATTGCAGGCAGACTCTTTACCATCTGAGCCACCAGGCCTTCACTGGGAGTCAGTCATATGCCGAAAATTGAGCAAAACCAGAGTCATATAATAGGCCACTTGAAATTGCCCCAGGTATCACTGATTCTGTATTTTTTTAATTTATGTTTCTCTGTGTTTTTCCTTTAGGTAGTTTCTATTGCTATGCCTTCAAGTGCATTAATATTTTCTAATGCCTTTGTGATATTGTGATTTGTTTTATGAAATATATATTCGGTCTTTGTCTTCTTCTTGACACAGAGCTAAAACCCCTTGGATTTTCCTAAATGATAAGAGTAATAAAGGTGTTCTTTGTTATTTGTAACAAGTCCTTTTCACCTACCTTGAGTTTAATTTAATAAGATGATTTTGTAAAGTGCCGAAGGATGGGGGAACTAGCCGTGCGGTTATAGGATTGGAACTCTCAGCCATATCCCTCAACTTCCAGTCTCCAAGGAGGTGAAAGGGGCTGGTACGTGAGTGAGCACTAATGGCCAATGATTTGATCAACCATGCCTATGTAAGAAAACCTCCTTAAGCCCCAAAAGGAAAGGGTTTGGTGAGCTACAACGACCTAACGGAAACAGAAGAGGTTAAGAAGAGGTGGCAAGAATACACAGAAGAGCTATACCAAAAAAGGCTTAATGACCCAGATAACCACAACGATGTGGTCACTCACAGAGAGTCAGACATCCGAAGTCAAGTGGGCCTTAGGAAGCATTACTAAAAACAAAGCTAGTGGAGGTGATAGAATTCCAGTTGAGCTATTTAAAATCCTATAAGTTGATGTTGTGAAAGTGCTGCACTCCATATGCCAGCAAATTTGGAAAACTCAGCAATGGCCACAGGACTGGAAAAGGCCAGTCTTCATTCCAGTCCCAAAGGAAGGAACATTCATTTCACATGCTAGCAAGGTAATGCTCAAAATCCTTCCAGCTAGGTTTCAACAGTACATGAACTGAGAAATTCCAGATGTACAAGCTGGATTTAGAAAAGGCAGAGGAACCAGACATCAAATTGCCAACATCTGCTGAATCATAGCAACTGAGCAACTTCACTTTCCCTTTTCACTTTCATGCATTGGAGAAGGAAATGGCAACCCACTCCAGTGTTCTTGCCTGGAGAATCCCAGGGATGGGGGAGCCTGGTGGGCTGCCGTCTCTGGGGTCACACAGAGTCAGACACGACTGAAGTGACTTAGCAGCAGCAGCAGCTGAATCATAGAAAAAGCAAGGGAATTCCAGAAAAACATCTACTTCCCCTTCACTGACTATGCTAAAGCCTTTGACAGTGTGGATCACAACAACCTGGAAAACTCTTAAAGAGATGGGAATACCAGATCACCTTATCTGCCTCCTGAGAAATCTGTATGCAGGTCATGAAGCAACAGCTAGAACTAGACATGAAACAATGGACTGGTTCAAAATTGGAAAAGGAGTACATCAAGGCTATATATTGTCACCCTGCTTATGGTGGCTCAGAGGGTAAAGTGTCTGCCTGCAGTACGGGAGACCCAGGTTCAATCCCTGTGTTGGGAAGATCCCCTGGAGAAGGAAATGGCAACCCACTCCACTACTCTTGCCTGGAAAATTCTATGGACAGAGGAGCCTGGTAGGATATAGTCCATGGGGTCATGAAGAGTCAG
Organism: Oreotragus oreotragus; assembly: GCA_006410675.1. Classification (NCBI taxonomy): domain Eukaryota; kingdom Metazoa; phylum Chordata; class Mammalia; order Artiodactyla; family Bovidae; genus Oreotragus; species Oreotragus oreotragus. Next base: position 830,797 of record SJYX01013596.1, read on the forward strand.
ACACAACTGAGCGACTTCACTTCAGAGTACATCATGAGAAATAGCAGGTTGGATGAGTCACAAGCTGGAATCAAGATTGCCAGGAGAAATATCAACAACCTCAGATATGCAGGTGATAACACTAATGGCAGAAAGCAAAAAGGAACTAGAACATCAAGAGGCTCTTGATGAAAGTGAAAGAAGAGAGTGGAAAAGCTGGGTTAAGCCTTAACATTCAAAAAACTAACATCATGGCATCTGGTCCCATCATTTCATGGCAAATAGATGGGGAAAAAGTAGAAACAGTGACAGATTTTTATTTTCTTGGGCTCCAAAATCACTGCGGAGTGTGACTGCAGCCACGAAAATTAAAAGACACTTGGTCCTTGGAAGAAAATCTATGACAAACCTAGGCGACATTTAAAAAGCAGAGACATCACTTTGCCAACAAAGGTCTGCATGTCAAAGCTATGGGTTTTCCAATAGTCATGTATGGGTGTGAGTTCAGTTCAGTTCAGTTCAGTCGCTCAGTCGTGTCCGACTCTTTGCTACCCCATGAATTGCAGCACGCCAGGCCTCCCTGTTCATCACCATCTCCCGGAGTTCACCCAGACTTATGTCCATCGAGTCCATGATGCCATCCAGCCATCTCATCCTCGGTCGTCCCCTTCTCCTCCTGCCCCCAAGCCCTCCCAGCATCAGAGTCTTTTCCAATGAGTCAACTCTTCGCATGAGGTGGCCAAAGTACTGGAGTTTCAGCTTTAGCATCATTCCTTCCAAAGAAATCCCAGGGTTGATCTCCTTCAGAATGGACTGGTTGGATCTCCTTGCGGTCCAAGGGACTCTTCTCCAACACCACAGTTCAAAAGCATCAATTCTTCAGCACTCAGCCTTCTTCACAGTCCAACTTTCACATCCATACATGACCACAGGAAAAACCATAGCCTTGACTAGGCGGACCTTAGTCGGCAAAGTAATGTCTCTGCATTTGAATATACTATCCAGGTTGGTCATAACTTTTCTTTCAAGGAGTAAGCGTCTTCTAATTTCATGGCTGCAGTCACAATCTGCAGTGATTTTGGAGCCCAAAAAATAAAGTCTGACACTGTTTCCACTCAGTTGCACTATAAAGGAGACTGAGTGCTGAAGAATTGATGCTTTCGAACTGTGGTGTTGGAGAAGACTCATGAGAGTCCCTTGAAATGCAAGGAGATCCAACCAGTCAATTGTAAAGGAAATCAGTCCTGGGTATTCATTGGAAGGACTGATGCTGAAGCTGAAAATCCAACACTTGGGCTACCTGATGCAAAGAACTCAGTGGAAAAGACCCCGAGGCTGGGAAAGATTAAAGGCGGGAGGAGAAGAGGACAACAGAGGATGAGAGGGTTGGATGGCATCACCGACTCGATGGACATGAGTTTGAGCAAGCTCTGGGAGTTGGTGATGGACAGGGAAGCCTGGTGTGCTGCAGTGCATGGGGCTGCAAAGAGTCAGACACGACCTAGTAACTGAACAACAGCAAAGACACAGAAGTCCTCAGAGAATGTAAGTCCAGAGGATACATGGAAACTCCGTGTCCATTCCCACACACCTTGCTCTATGCATCTCCTCCAGCTGGCCATCCTTGAGCTACATCCTTTTATAACCAAGTACATGAAATGTTTTCCTGAGTTCTGTGAAAAATTCTAGGATATTAATTGGACCAAGGAGGGGATTCAATCTATAGACAATCAGTCAGAAGCACATGTAACAACCTGGACTTCTAACCAACATCTGAAGTTGGTGGGGAGACAGTCATGTAAGATTGAACACTTAACCTGTGGGATTTGACATCTCTGGGTAGATAATGTCAGAGCTGAGTGAAACTGTAGGAGGTGGTGCTGCAGAATGGCTTGGGAAAACCCCAGACACATTTGGTGGTCAGAAGCGTCAAAGGCGACAAAATGTAGTGGTATTCAGAGAGTATTCCGTATGTAATGTAAATGAAAGCAATAGTTTTTCTTTATAACCATGCAGTGTATTTTTCATCTTAGGTATAATTTTTAACCTCCGGAGTTTCAATTTGAGTCATTTTTATATCTTCATTGTCTCTTCTGAATCTTTTAGACATACTGAATACAATTATAACTTTCAATGTTCTTCCCTGTTCACTGTAACATCCGTGTCTGTTCTGGGCCAGTTTTATTTGATTGATTATTCTCTTCATTACAGGTCATGTTTCCATGCCTTCTTGATCTGACTGGATGCTAGTAACTGTGTTTTATCTTGTTGGGTGCTGGATATTTTTTTGCATTCCTCTAAGGTTTTTCTTGAGCTTTTTACCTGGGATGAAGTTCAGTTACTTGGAAATGTGTTTTTTTTTTCCAAGTCTTGTTTTTGTGCTCATTACGCATTTTCTGGAGTAGTGCTCTGACTGCGGTTAATTATTCCCCACCACTGAATCAAGACCTTCCTGAGTACACACTCAGGAGCTGTCTTTCCAGTCCAGCTGCTGGGAACAGGCATCATTCCTGACCCTCACTATTCCTTCTCACATTTTCAGATGATTCACTCCTCAGGCTCATGGATGCACTGATCAGTACTCTACTGAATACTCAAGGGGACCCTCTGCTGATCTTTGGGGTCTCTCTCTTTGCAGCTGTCTGCTGTCTGGTTCGGTCTCCTAAGAAATGTGGCTGATTTGGTCCCTGGACACTCACCTTTCTCTTTTCAACTCGGGGCATCTGCCAGGCTTCATCTTAGTTTCTCCTCTCTGAATTGTACCCTGGAAAATATGTGAACAAAAGCAAACTGGGATCATGGTAGGAGTCCCCTTACTTATTTCTAGTGTCCTTCATTGCTGGTGACCAGTGCCTTTGAAACTGTTGTTTCATATATTTTGTCTTTTTTTTGTTTATCTGTTTGAAGTGGAAGTGTAAATCCAGCCCCTTTTCTCATCCACCTTGACCAGAAGTAGAGATTGGTAGTTATTATTTTTCTACTATTTATTCAGAATACCTTTTGGGCCCCTACACGTACCAGGTACTGCCCTAGGTGCTGGGTATACGATGAACCAACAATAATGGTCCCCAGAACCAAGGTGAATCTGTCTAATGGGGATCAACTTGTGGCGAAAGGCAATAAATGTGCTGGTCCTTGGAGTTAGCACATAAACATGAATCATATTGGTCCTTCCTCTCAAGGAATTCAGAATTAGGGAAGACAAAGAAGGCAAATTTCTTAACCCAATGCAGACTGTAAAAAGTGTTACGTGTGAGAGACAAAGGTTCTGGGCATATTTAAGAAGAAGTAATAAGTTCTGACTGGAGGTATAAGGGAAAATCTCAAGGGAAAGGTGACATTTGAGTTGGGCCTTGAAGAATGTGTGCAATTTTGAGCAGAGAAGTAGAAAATGGTAGAATGCTCAAGGTGCTTTTAAACCTGAAAGCAGTTAATCATGATTGCTCCTAGTAGACACAGCCATCAACTTGCTCTTCCCTGCTAACAGAACTCTAACCACGTGGTTCACAGGAAGCTACATATCTTCCATCCCCAGGAAGTGAATCGTGATTTGCCTAAATCAGCCCTGGATATTCCAGTCCCCTTGCCTGTCACTGGATCCGGCATAGGCCTGTGACACATTTCTGGCCAATGAGATGTGAAAGGATGTCTGCTGGAAAAATCTTCTTCCCAATAAAGAGAGGAAACACTTTTCCCCTCCCATGCCTCTCAGAGAAAAAAAACAAAACAGAAAACCTGGCTCCTTACTGATGTCATCAAACCACTTGAATGAAACACTCTGAAACTGATCTAACAGACTTTTTGTTCCATAGATGACAAGGTTTTCCTATAGTTTTAATAACTTCTGGCTGGATTTTGTTATTTTGATGACATTATTTGCAGCCAGAAATAGCAGATCAGCATACCAGCTCACCTTTTTGAAATTTGCTTTTCCTTTCCACTGGTACAACCTGCTGCTAAATGTCACTCCCCTTGCTTCTGGTTCCTTTGCCTCATCAAGAATAAAGATTAAAAATGACAGCATACTTAGCCAATATGTGCACATAAGAAGAAATAGAAGGCAATTTTTAAGATGAAAGAAAGCAATTACACAGTGAAATACCTTGACTATTTAATATCATCACTTACTCCTGACTCTCTGGTTGAGAGGACTTAACCCTCGTAGGATAGTAGAGGGATGAAAATATAAAAGAAGAGAATGTAGAGGACTTCCCTGATGGTCCAGTAGTTAAGAATCTGTCTTGCAATGCAGGTAACCGTGAGTTCAATCCTTGGTCGAGGAACTAAGATCCCACAAGCCGTGAAGTAACTAAGCCTGTGTGCCCCAACTACCGAACCAATATGTCACAATTAGAGAGTCTGTGTACTGGAGCAAAAAATCCCCCATGATGCAACTAAGACCCTATGCAGCCAAATAAATACAGAATAAATGGATACCAAACAGAGAGAGAATGTAGGCAAGCTCAGGGGAAATGATGTAAACATCCCCCTGCACAGCAGAGCTGGAATTCTCTTGTGATTCCCATGGGAGCTAAGACTACCTCTGCAACAATCTAACTGTTGGAAACTACTAGTGTCTGGCAGGAAACCAACTAGAATGGGGGCAAAGGATGTGCAATTCTCAATCCCTGGGGTCAGGGCCTGCCGCTGGCAATGCTGCAAATAAGTAAAGACTGTCTCCAGTCTCCCCCCACTTTCTCATTTTCTCCTTCCTTACTGTGGTGTTCGGGGAAGGCAATGGCACCCCACCCCAGTACTCTTGCCTGGAAAATCCCATGGACGGAGTAGCCTGGTGGGCTACGGTCAATGGGGTCGCTAACAGTCGGACAGACTGAGCGACTTCACTTTCACTTTTCTCTTTCATGCATTGGAGAAGGAAATGGCAACCCACTCCAGTATTCTTGCCTGGAGAATCCCAGGGATGGGGGAGTCTGGTGGGCTGCCGTCTATGGGGTCACACAAAGTCGGACACGACTGAAGTGACTTAGCAGCAGCAGCA